>CAWZYM010000123.1:207500-305000 GCA_963966185.1 Rhabditoides inermis | reverse complement strand
AATTTTCACATAGCGTACATTTCAAATATATGTATCCTCACATACCTTATTCTTCGGTGCTACCGCAAAGTCCGCCACTGTGTCCCCTGCGGAAGCGATCGGAGGGGCGAGGACAATTCCGCTGGAATAAATGCTCGGGTAAAATTCATCGAAAATATGCATATTAAAGACAACAATTAATCGTATAAGCTGTATAACATCACTGAATAGTGAAATAAGGTCGACTAGACAACGCACTTATAGTTGAGCCCTCCTCTCTCCTCGTCCATTGCATTGCATGTGACGGCGAGTGTGGATGCGGGAATGGAGCGGAGACAGGCGAGCAGACGGCGGGGGGAGGGAGGGGAGAGGGGAGGGCAGGAAGGGAGACACTAGAACGTATTGTCCCATGATCGCTACAGGGTGCGCACTGTGAGGTTAGATCCAAACAACAGAGCCAGACAGTTTTAATCGAGCGTACATATATGATATATCGAAAAACTACCGCCCTGGCGCAAGCTATAGTCATGTGCTAACGACGTTGTAGTAGCATGAGTAGAATGGAAAGCGGGCAGAAGTACTCACGCCAACCCTCCTCGCCAGTTCCATGGTGGCGTTGGTGAGACGCTCGCCCTGAAAAAAAAATCATATTCATATTCGCCTGCACTCGCGACCGCGTGCGTTTCGGACGCGTCGCGTTGCCGTCTTCAAGAACTAATCTATCGTGACTATGAGGTGGTCTACACTTCTACACCTCTACATGAAACATTACTGTGAAATGTACCTTGATGAAGGTGTTGAGCCCGCTCCACGCGATTACCCTGTGATAGAGCGGGGGCTGACCGAGAGAGGGAGACGGCAGCGCCTTCGACATGGCTAGGAACAGCACCTGAATGCGAAGAAACAATTATATAGTCATATTTACTGATTGTCTATTATAGTTACAACGTTGTATTGTAAAGCCTCGGCCTGATACCGTATTCCAATGGCTACCGTAATCGTAACCAGAAACGTACGGTGGCGGCCCCGCTGCTGTGTCCCATCATCGTCACCCTGCCCGGGTCGCCTCCGAACGAAAGAACCTCGTTTTGCGCCCATTTCAGAGAGTGCACGATGTCTGGAAGAGATATTGCACATACTGTTCTATTTCAAGTCGAACCTTGCAAGTCAAGTGTCAAGCTGAGACAGTTCTGATTGTGTTTCATCATTATTTTTTTTTGAATAGAGGAGTTGTCTCCACGAAATTATGATAACTAGGTGTCGGTGGTTGAAGCTAAGTTTCATTCGTGAAACGTATAAAAAATAAGACTGAAGTGTTAAGACTGAAGCGTTTCATAAATCAGACCACGTTAGTGTGCTCTGTATATTGAACATAGCTGAAGATGATTATTCACATATTGTACTAAACCGCCTCAATTACAAAAAAGCTAACTTCGAAGAAATAAATTCTGAATTGGCAGAAATAGATTGGTTAGCTCAACTTTCTTCTCAGTCAGTAAATGACAACTATGCAACTTTCACAAAAATTGTAAATTCTATCGTCCAGAAATTTACCCCAGTCATCAAATCACGGTGCGAAAAGAGTGATTTACCCAAATCAATTCGTGATCTCTACATTCGTAAAAGAGAATTGTGGCGAGTTTATCACCATTCTACTACGGCTAGAGCAGAATACAAAAAGTTATCTAAGAAGATCAAAAAAGAAACAAAAAAAATACTTTTCCAAAATCGAACACAAAACAGTAGACGAATACAACGGGATATTCCGTTATGTCAGAAGTAAATTAAAACTCCCAAATTCAATTCCAGCTTTAGTTTCTTCTGAGGGAGCGAGTTTGTCTGATGGTGACAAGGCAGAAACGTTCAAAAAACAGTTTCAATCAGCATTTACAGTGGATAACACTCAATCGATCCCAATCATGGACTCAAAATCCCCAGTATCACCAGTTCTCCATTTAGAACCATACGTCATATACCATTATCTAAAGAAGCAACCACTCAAGTTTTCGTTCTCGAAAGAAGGGTTGAATCAGTACATCCTTAAGAAATGTGCTGTTCCACTAGCGGTTCCGTTGTCAATGATATTCACACAGTCTATATACCTATCCGAATTGCCAGATGATTGGAAGATAAGTTATGTTATTCCAATTCACAAGAAAGGCATTAAATCCAAGCCAGAAAACTATAGACCAGATTCTCTCACTTCTCCAGTCTGTAGAATGTTTGAGAGAATCATTGCTGATGCTATCTATCAATCCGTTGGAAATCGTTTTGCTGATGTTCAATATAGGGACCACAATGAGAATTTCAGATGTTTGGATCTTATATAGCAATTGATTTCTTAAAGTAGTTAGTTTTAAGCTGATTTCAAAAATATATATTGTTCATAGGGTTCATCGTTCACATTGCGCTCTAATTCCGCGCGGCGCGCGCGCACCTGAGCGCGCGCTCACACAGGGAAAGTGCGACAGAGGGCGGCGAGATCAAAGAACTGATGACGTCATTCATAGTTAAATTATGAATATATTCATTTCTAATAGTACCACTATGCTTCGTTTGATTGTAATCAATCAGTACTTGATGAAATACGTCTCTTATGACATCATTTTTCATTACTCATTTTGGGCAATGGCGGCTAGATCAAAGAAATATGACGTCATCATATCACTCTTTATCGATTTTCACTACTTTACGGGGCACGTTTTCCCATAAATGGAATACCGTTGGAATCAGCGCGGAAGGGCGAATCGTTCTACGCTAATTACAACGAGTAACGCGTCCAGTCAGAAAATGTTACATGATTTCGACACAAACTTTACACCTCACGTTGCGGTCCCTATGTTCAATATGGTTTCTTGAAAAAGAGATCCTGTGTTACTCAATTATTATCCACAATTAGTGATTGGCAAGCTCATTTAGCCCAAAAATCCACCATAGATTGTATTTACTTCGATTTTCAAAAAGCTTTTGATAAAGTAAGTCATACTAAACTCCTTTACAAGTTGGACAAATTCGGAATTGTGCAGAATAGTCCAGTTTAAAACTGGATTCGGGCATTCCTATCTAACAGAGTGGCCTACGTACGCATAAACGAATCCCTCTCTAGCCCGTTTGATGTAACTAGTGGAGTTCCACAAGGATCAGTCCTTGGGCCTCTTCTCTTTCTGATTTTCATTGACGACATAGTAAAATGTATGGAGGAAGGCACCAGTTGCAACATGTTTGCAGATGATTTGAAAGCATACTCTAGTGATCAGAACTCTCTTCAAAAAACAATAAATAATGTGGTTGAGTGGTCTCATAAATGGCAACTTCCACTAGCTGATAATAAACTTCAAGCTATAAGTATAAGAAATAAAAATACTCCCAGACATTACAGTATCAATGGTCAGCTTATAGAAAACGTTTCCACAGTTCGAGACTTGGGAATCAACATTGATTCAGATCTCAAATTCTTAGGTCACATTGAAACCATAATAAAATCCACTACTGCTAAAGTCAATCACATCTTGCGTGCATTTTCCAGTACAGACACATCATTATATGTGAAATTGTTCAAAACTTATATTCGCCCTTGTCTTGAATACGGTACAGAAATATTTAATCAGCCAAGTAATAGCAGTCTGACAAAACGCTTAGAGACACCATTGCGGTATTTCACAAAGGAGGTTTTCAAAAGATGTAATCCATCTTTACCTACATATACCATCATATCCAGATCGTCTTGCACTCATGGGTTTGCAGTCATTATATGAACGTAGGCAACATAACGATTTAGTAACCTTGTACAAAATCCTCACAAACCGATTACATTTAGATCAAAACCATATTCCAGCCATTCATCACTCGAGATACAACACTAGATCTCACGAGAAACAAATTGCGATTCCTAGAAATAAGTATAAAGATGAAAATTTCTATTTTAATCGTGTAGTTAAACCGTGGAACAACCTTCCGTTCAATCTTGATAACGCATATTCAATTTCCGATATGAGAAAACTATTGTCGAATTGTGACGTATTAATGTTTGGTCAACTCCCCCACTTTTTGTAGACTTATTTTATCTGTGTCGTGTAATATGTTGATGTCGATGTTATTAACCTATCATTTTTGTACGTTTTTATATAACGTGAGGGCCCCCCAATAAGTAGCTGACCACTTGCACTGGTCAGCCTAGGGTTAGCCTTGTTTATCCACATATTTTTCATGCTTGCCTTTTATCGTTATCACTTCTCCCTTGCCGTGGAAATAAACACTTCAATATAAAAAAAGAAGACATAGTCACTCGACTAAAACAATGAACGGAGAAGATTTTTGTTTTCCTATAAACACTGGCTCCGGCAGATGGATACAAACGCATCGTATTCTTCGCTCACCGTACAGCGCGAGGTTCCTCGGCATCACGTCGTCACTGTCTCCCAGATGGAGGAATCCGAACAGACCAACCCGATACGCCGGAATGAAGAACACCACATCTGCAGAGACAGCGGTGATGTACATTTAGTGAATATGATTGTTCTGTTAGAGTCCATGCAGTTCAGAATATGGTTGTGCCTTACCTGGCATCATTCGTTTCACAACTAACTACATTAAACATTATACGTTTCACAAATGGGATATTAATAATTAGGGACCGCAACGTGAGGTGTAGAGTTTGTGTCGAAATCATGTAACATTTTCTGACTGGACGCGTTACTTGCTCTAATTAGAGTAGAACGATTCGCCCTTCCGCGCTGATTCCAACGGTATTCGATTTATGGGAAAACGTGCCTTGTAAAGTATTGAAAATCGATAAAGAGTGATATGATGACGTCATATTTCTTTGATCTAGCCGCCATTGCCCAAAATGAGTAATGAAAAATGGTGTCATAAGAGACGTAATTCATCGAGTACTGATTGATTACGATCAAACAGAGCGTAGTGATACTATTAGAAACGAGTATATTTATAATTTAACTATTAATGACGTCATCAGTACTTTGATCTAGCCGCCCTCTGTCGCACTTTCCCTGTGTGAGCGCGCGCTCGGATGCGCGCGCGCCGCGCGGAATTAGAGCGCAATGTGAACGATGAACCCTATGAACATTATATGTTTTTGAAATCAGCTTGAAACGATCTACATTATTATACAAACTACTATACCACATCCAAACTTCTGAAATTCTCATTGTGGTCCCTAATTAATAATACCTCCAACCTTGGTTTGCAATCAATGTACAAGAAGTTTCCAAAAGACTGACTACATCTTAAATCATAGGCAAACTGAACTATAGTCTGCGCCAGAGCGATAGTTTTCGATCTACCTCGCTTGCAGTTCGAAATACGGTGCCATAACCGTCTGACTCTCTTGTTTTGCGCGCTATTGCCGAGAGCTGACTCTCCGTCTTTCTCTGATCTACCCCACCTCGCGCAACTTATTGCGAGCATAGAACTATAATTGCCGTACCCTGCGATGCGAACTTGTCCACGATGTGCTGGTCGTCAAACATCGTAGCGCTGTCGTACGAGTAGCCACCGCCGTGGATGTAGACGATCACTGGACAGGGCGAGGAGGGCTGGAGAAGCTCTCAGTCAGGGGAGAGAAAAGGAGAGGAAGACACTCAACTGTGCAAAGAGAAGACGATGATCGGACACAGTTAGAACAGCTGAACAGTCTCACTCAGTTGGAGAAAAAATGAGAGGGTACACTATGAAAGTGAGTGAGCAGAGAAATGTGAAAGTATGCGTAAAAGATAACTACCAGAATGCACAGTACACAACTTTCGAAAAGTGAAATGTCTTGAACATACGCACCGTGCATCTGCTGCCGGCGAACACGTTCCCGTAGAGGCAGTCCTCGCTGACCGACTGCTGGGGCGAGGAGGTGAAGGTGGAGTTGGACATGCAAGCCGCACTGAAAGAAAACGAGCATGAGCAAGGGAGCAATCTCTTCTGCATTCTCATCATGGTGTACATGTTTTGCTTCGATTTATGCAGATAGCTGCGAGGCAAAGTGCCACTCGAAACTCGGTCTCTTCTCGATTCTCTTTGTTTCCTCCGTGTTACCCATGCCATAAGAGCGTGCGCCGCTAGGAAGGAATCCTACTCGATGTTCCAGCTTCGAAACGATATAGCAGTAATACAGTAGGAAAACGCTACAACATCTGCAATTTAAGTAACAGGCTCGTTTCGGTATTGGGTTTCTCTTCGTCTATTAAGATATTTACATGAAACTGATACTCGCATCCCACTCCGATTAAACGGTCAATGATGACAATTCAATATAAATGTGAAACAGAAACGTATGAAGAATCTCTTATCGCCTAGTCGTCACTTATACTCGTCTCTCGCTCACCTATAATTGCAATGTACATTTACTCGCATGAAAGAACTCATCTATCATCTGCCATCCCTGCCATCAAACAGTGCATAAAAAGAAATATCGTATTTACCGTCATGTTTTTTATGTATCAATATGCCAGCCAAACCCTCTCCCACCTGTACTGGGTGCCGTCCCTCACGCCCTTCCACTGGCGGGGCTCTCGGGGAAGGGCGAAGCGAAGCGGGCCGATCGGGGCACGGGCGAGGGGAACGGCCTGGCAGTGGAATCAAATCAAATCAAATCAAATCATTCATCCGGACTTGCATCATATGATAAAGTGACTAGTTTTCATGGTGATGAGAGTGAAATGGAGGAGAAGAAGGTAGAGGTAGTATACAGAATCAGAAACCAAACGATCAGACCCATGAGTGAGTAAGTGGGGACAAAGACATAGCCATAGCCCATTGACACTGTATGTCATTTCTAACAAACAGACAAACTGCAATGTTAACAATGTTGATGTATCATCGCAAATTCGCGATTAACTGAGAACTGCTTACCTTGTAAATGTTGGCGACATCTCCGTTCTGCGCCCTTCTTTGCGTACCACGAATACGACCATAGGAGGTTCTCACTATCTGTCAACAATGAATGAACAAATAAATAAACCAACTAACAAGTAAACCAACTAACAGGAGCTTGTCCGGCAGCGATTGTTACCAGTAACAGTGAGTAGAGCACTATCATGGCTGCACTAGTTGAGAGTGAGTGCGCGCACAATAAGTGATAAGAAATCGATAGCACGCCCCGAGTGAGCACATATCACACGTTCATTGAAAAAAAACGCATGAAGGGCTGCTTATCGTAATAGATCAAAGTAACATTGATTTTGCTTCCACGACTCCCAGGAAGTCCCCGGTTTCGGTTCATATTCTGTAACGAAACGACATATGTGTGATATTCTTTTCATACGTACCTATTCAACTGTGTCGTTCTAACAGTTTTCTCGAAGATCGCACCATTTCAACATGTCATTCTCAAAGATCGCACCATTTCAACATGTCATTCTCGAAGATCGCACCATTTCAACATGTCAAGTAGAAAAGTGCGCTCTTAATGCTTAATCCCGTGTTCGTGAAATGTGAAATGTGAATTGTGATGTTTTAAGTACTTATTCACACAAAATATACTGTATTACGATATTTTGTATTACCATATTTTTAACATACGAGTCATTTCAACTTGTGAATCATTGCGATCGAACTTCAACTTGCGAGTCAAGTATTATTTTGTGTGACCGACATGCGCGATTCTTGCTTTTGCGAGGGCTTGGATCGAGAGTGGCGCGTAGTCAGAGGGGTCTGCATTGGAGAGCCGAAGAGATCGCGGAAGAACTGATAGGAATCACATAAGTGTAAGAACTACCATCTCAAGTACACTCACTCGTTTCGTATTGTAGATGTACGCGGCTCCATTGGCGATGTAGGTGAACATTCCCGTGATGGGAATGATGGAATATGCGATTGGGGCCGAGTCGCCTGAAACGATTCTATAGTTGGCAAATCGCCCAGCCGCCGCAGCGCGAGAACGGTGGACACGCGACGCGACATGCGCGCTCTCTTTTTTGTACACATTGGTTCGACTGGTTCCATGTGGTGAACGTGTGAGTGAACGGTGAGCGGCTTCATTTCACGCACCTATGAGTATAGGCAAGATGCGTACTCCGGTCCACGCAGCAAAGTAGACTAGAGAGAGGATGCCGAATTGGAGGGCAAAGCTAGAACGAGGCGAGGTTTAAAAAAAGTTAAAATTTTTCACATCAAAAGGATGCGTCACACATAAATTGTCTGTGAACAATGACAATGGAGGGACAGCAGTAGAGTACTGGATGGTATGGCTCTAGAAAACCAGCAATGAGAATCCACGATGACGGTGTGTCTTCTGGCTAGCGGCTGACAACGTGTCAGGGTGGTCGCCAACCCACCGCAGAACTTCTTCAGGCCCACGGGCGGCATCGAACCCGTGACCTTTCGATTGAGAGCCGCGCACACATCCACTGCGTTACCGCCGCGAGGTTGATTCAAAATCTTCCGTTTCGTAAAGACTCACCGGAACTCCCTCTTTGTATTGAGTGTCTGCTCGCTTGCCGCCTCCCCGTGCGAGGCGATGTTCCGTCGAGTGTCGCGCATGAAGAGCAGAATCTGAGAATCACATTTTTGATGAACAAAATGTGTGAAATGTTCATTTCACAGACTGCACAGTCACACAGCCGCCGCCGCAGCGCGCGGACGGTGGGTACGCGACGCGGTCTGTGCGCTCTCTTTTCTTGTACACTCTGCGAATGTCTAGCTGAGGGAAGAGAGAGACAGGCGGAGCGAGTTTGGATAAGAACAATTGTCAGACCTTGACATAGCACAGCGTTGCGATGGTAGAAGTGGATGTGTTAAGAGGAAGATCGACGAATGATTCGGAGTAGTTGGGCAGGGGAGGGATCAGCGTATAGGAGTATGAGTAGACGAACGGATCGAACGAGAAGCTAAATGAGTGAATGTAAGGACATACTATGTTGAAATAGATGAAATGATGTAATTGCAACTGACAAGCAGCAGGGTGAGTAGTATTGTGAGATGTATGCGAGAAGAACGGAGAAGGGAATGAGGAGAACGACCAGGGCGAGTGTGAGGGAGAGCGAGAAGATGGGGATGTGAGAGAAGCAGACAACCACCAGTCTGGAAACGCACCTTTCACACACATGCACTTACACACTCACATGTACATGTACTTATATACAAAACGTGATTATATCTATTAAAATGGTTCAGTCGTATTGTATTGTATATTGTATTGTATTGTACTCTCTCATTGCTTTCGCGCCTACTTGCCGAATCCGATTGAAATGATGAGCCCACCGATTCACAGCCATGAGTATTTGCGAGAGACTGGTGTGGTACCAGATGCATAGGAATACGGCAGATGCTAGTTTGTTGTACGTGCCATCCCGACCTCCGGGAAACAGAAAATCCTGACAACGTGGAACCTTTGTGACGCAACACTCTCACTCTCAGAATGTTTATCCCACATCCCCATGCCAAAATTTTGTAAACTGCTATTGTGGTTTACCTGTATTACAATCGCTGGCACGAGGTATACGAGATTAGTGAGTAGCATTGCAGTATCAGCTATCAGATTCGATGCGATTATTATGTAAATAGGAACGGAGGTTTTTCTAAAAAGGGAGTGATTATGTGAGATGGTTTATCGTTTGTTGTTAAAACCCACTCTATCTTGATCTTCTTGAAGAGTGATATGAGTACGAGTAGATTGATGAGGATTCCACTGATCAAAATGGATAACAGAAGTGATACGACTACACTCGTTCCAGTGTCCATACTAGCCTGGAAAGTAACAAACGAATGATTAACAAAATGCATACTAAAATGTAAATGATCCAAAATCGAAATCGAAATGAACATCAGACTGGCAGAACGATCAACATTCTCCTAAAATTCGCTCTTGAAATGAGCTCTCCCCGTCGGACGCGTCCATGTTCAGAAATTATACGGTGATATGAATATGACTGCCGTTCTGTGAACGAAGGAAATACCCTTTATAATCTCTGGAAAACTTTGTTTTGTCGACCACTTTTCCAAGAGTAATGACAGGCGAGGTGAGACAAAACAAATTACGCCTGAGTGTGTGTTACAAATCGTGGGGTAGTAGTTTCAGGAATTTGAAAGTAGAAAACAACGCTTTTAGATGTGTTCTAAAACGCTGTGGAATATCTGATAACTGTCTACAAAACGCCGACGTTCCGTCGATGTTTGAAATGCGTCTTTGAAAAGACTAAACGCTTTCTCAAAGACAAGCAACAACTAAAAAAACATCTAAAAGCGTCGACGTAAGTACAGTCGTTCTCAAAAGCCTCGCATCACTGCGCATGCATACATACGTTCGATTTTTTGAATGGCGGCTAAACAAATAAGTATGCGTTCAAAGTTTAAGGTTTTGAAAACGTCTGAAAAAAGCTTACAAAAAAGAAGAACTCAGCTCTGTGAACATGAATATGAATTATGGAAGCATTTTGCGACATTTCGAGCAAGAATGAATAACACATAATCATAATTCATAATCCTAATATTCAGAAAACGCAATGTTCATCTGTTTGTAAGTGACGCTCTATATTTATATCTCAGTCGGAGCCGGCGTGCGATTTGCTCCGGATTTGCACTGTTTAGTCTCCGCCCACTATAACCAGAGGAAGGAGCACAGATAGGCGAGACTACGAGTGTTATAAATCGAGTAACTAACAAATGTTGTTGATCAAATTACATGTTGTTTTTGAAAAATAGGGTTTACACCGACAAATCATAAAAACAGACATCACTAGAAATGATGTTTTTGAAAAAAAATTGTTTCATCAGATATACGTACTATTCATCTCTCTATCTAATTCATTTTTATTGGAATATGTGAGTAGACTTTGAACAGTTCTCATTTTTATCTGTGATTTTGATTGTGTGACGCAGGTTTTTTTCTGTGATAAACTCATTTATTATTTGATAATATTCAGGACGTTGTTGGGTCTCTAACAATGAAAAATGGTCTGATTTCATGAAAATGGTCTGTTGTGCGGACCATTTTCGTACGACACATTCATTCCACATTCATTTTACAGGAGTACAGTTGAGAATACGAAATGACGAACCAGGAATAAAATTCAAATTAGCGCCCTTTCAGAGTGTACGGTTTCATTGCATACGTCTGTGGTGCATGACTCTTGGGGGAATAGTAATATTCTAATTCACATTTGTGAATAAGTAAATGATATTGAAAAGATATGAATAGGGAGTGATTAGGAGTGATTGTGATTATCAGGTGGTGGTTGCACCGCTCTGATAACATGATAACAAGGCAATCAAGTCGTCAGAGAAAATTTCGGAAGTAATGGATATATTTATGGATGATATTCGTTATGAAAACTCCTCTCCCTTTCTCCAGTTCTGAAGGCGTGCGAATAGTGTCGTCGTATAAAAATCTCTCCGTTACTATGAATACTCATGAAACATGACCATGAAGGAATGGTAGACAATATTTTCTCTATCATTCTGCGAAAACTGTATTTCAAAACAACTCGAAATAAGCGACTTAGTTCCTTGACGCAAAGATCACCATCGCTGACACCGTTCTAAAACGTGACATTTTTTTTAAAGAAACTTCATCTCAGTGAATGGTTGTGTTGGCAGGGGGAAGGGGGAAGAAAGGGGCGTGGTGGTCTGCGTGGTTGACGACTCCCTCCCTTATTAGACGCTGCTCCTGCGCGTCTAGTCTTCTCAGCGGGTCTTGACGGCCTTGTTGGCGAGGACCGCGTTTTCCACCAAGAATCGGATCGCCTGTACCATCCCGTGGTACACGCTGAGCTGCTGTTCCAGTATGGTGGTGTCGACGGAGTGTTCCGTCTGCGTGACCGTTTCCGTGCTGGTGACAATGAATTCCCATGTATGGGGAGAGGCGAGTGTATGTCGGAATGATTGCGCGTGCTTGGGATGGTCTTTTATAGGAAGGGATTTCCTGGCCTCCGGCAAAAACTACCGTGGGAACACTTGTGCTGCGAAAGTTCCCGCCAATTCTCCAGTTCAATTCGCCCCGGGCCCTCACCATTGGCGCGCAATGGAGGTTTTTGCACCGATCGCGCGCAAACAGAGCAATTTCGAATATACGAAAGCAATCCTTGATCGATGTTCTATTCATCAAACATGATGCAGATCTCGCAAATTGTCACGGCGTATACAACGTGCTTGCGCACCAATCGTGCGCCTGGAGTGGAGAATCGGAGAGAATTTTATTACCATGCAAAGGACCGCTGATTGGACGTCAGCGGAGCATCATTGTACTAATGACGAGAGAGAGAGAGAGAGAGAGAGAAAGATAGAAAGAGTGAAAGAGTGAAAGAGAGTAAGAGAGAAATAGAGAAAGAGAGCAAGACAGAAAGACAGAAAGAGAGAAAGAGAGATTCCATGCTGTTAATATTGATTCATCTCTTTCGTAAGTTATTTGCTAGTAGAAGGAACGCTCTGTCTGACTTTTCTACGGAAAAGCGTCGTTATAGGTGAAGGTGATATTCATAAACGAGTATAAAGTCCTCTCCAATTCCCCAAGAGCACAAATTTGTGCGCAAGCACGTTGTATTCGTCGTAGCTAACAACTTACGAGATCTGCATCATAATGGATGACTAGGGCATCGTTCAAGGATTGCTTTCGTATATTCCAAATTGCGCTGCTTGCGCGCGAACGGTGGAAAATCACCCTGGCGCAAGAATGGTGCGGGATAATTTGAACTGGTGAATTGGCGGGAACTTTAATACTTATTTCTTCCTTCCATTCGTCATTGTTCAGGGTTACAGTAGAAAAAAAAATCCTGCACTCATCAGATCCTCTCTCTAGTTTGTGGTTTGTAGTGTCCTCTCTCATTCAGTCTCTTTGATTCGCGCGCGCACTCGCCACACCAGTCGATCGATAGGGTTGAGTGCCTATGGGCATGCCGCGCCTCACTTGCCGATTTTCTGTCTCTCTTCTCTGCCTTTTTGCTATGTGAAGTGTACCTTTTCAATGATATCATCGCATTCCGCAGCGTTCGTGCTTCTCTGCTGTCTCGTCAGTATTGAAAGACTTGACGAATGAACCGATTAGATTTCTATAGATGGAGTACTCTCTACCAGCCGAATTGTGGACGCACATCGCTACCTTTCTCACCCCACATACACTCTACAGACTGGAGAGGACAAGCGGGTATTTCTCTTTCTCTCTCTCTCTCCCTCTCCCCCTCTCTCATCCCTCCTTCCAGATTCTTTCATTCACTCGTCGACTGTCACCACAGCTACCTACAGAAGTACGTCAATCCCAAGATCGATATCACCCGCGAACAGGTATCGATTGATTGTAATTGATCGATTATCGATTTATCGATTATCGATTGCCGTGTCTAGGACCGCGTGGGCGTTTGGATGGAGCTGCGAGACGAGGAGATGACAGTCATAAGGTATTCGTTTTCCCTCTTTCCACTTGTTTGATGGATTACGATTTGAATCGCGATCTTGTGAATTCTTTGATGTGCAGTGGATGGAACGGACACGGAACAGGGTTGTAGTCTTGGTTATGTATTATGCACAGTTTTCTTTCCTTTTTATACTATTCCTCGATGCCTTCAGTGTGGTATCGATCGATCGTCGGTTCGTGAGCGTGGTGCGAGAAGTGAATCAGACGAAGCAGGCTACTGGCATTCGAGGGAGGAGAGGTGAGGGAGAGAGGGTGAGAGAGAGAGAGGGGGGGGAGAGAGGGATGGACAGAGAGAGGAGAGAGAGGGGGGAGCTCCTTGCAGCCGTCGTCCTTCCTCTACTCCCTCCTTCACGCTGTCTCCTGCAAGGTCGACGTATCCAGTATAGTGGCGGTGGGTTTTTTATTTGTGTTATGATTCACTATTGTTCTGTTACATGGGCGTGTCTTTTATGGGAGGAGCCTTTTCCAGAAGCTGCCGTCTCCGTCCGACCTGGCATTCTTCGCTGCCTTCCAGGAGTCGCATCCCACATTCGGGTGCCGGGAGATGAGCATTGTGGTCGACAGTCCCGGTGGGTTGCTTGCTTGTTGCCGGCTATTCCTCTTTCTTATTCCCCGGCGCCTACCAATACGTTGGCCGTCCTACTGTATTCTTCTCTTTATTTTGTTGAGATTGTTCCGACGATCTCTGGCTTTGATTTTGAATCAAGTTCTCGGCTCTTGAATGGCTTGCGATCTGGAATGATACCATTTTGGCTTCCTCCATCCATACCCCCATCTCCTTCCAGCCGGTCTGCTCCCTTTCGCCTCTTCGTTCCGCACCACCGATCTGTGTATAGCGTTCAGCGAATTGGATCAGTGCCCACCCGGTATGTTTTATTTTGATTGTTTCTAGCGGGGAAATATCATTTTCCCGGTTGAACGTATGCATTTGCATAAACCTAATAGATTTTTTTGATATATGGTTTCGAAGAAAACACGTAAGTATCCATTTATTTCTTTCAGCCGAGTTCTTCTCGCTTCCCAATGTAGCGACGCTGAATACGTTCTCGATCAACTGCGATGAGGTGAGAATCTCTCTCCCCCTCTCTCCCTGTCTCCCTCTCTCTCACCCTCTCTCTCTCTCCCTCTCTCTCACCCCCTCTCTCTCCCTCTCCCTCTCTCTCATCCTCACTCTCACTCTCACTCTCACTTTCTTTCCCCTCTCCCTCTCTCTCACCCTCTCTCTCTCTCTCTCTCTCTCACCCTTCCTCCCCCTCTCTCTCACCCTTTCTCTCTCTCTCTCACCCTTCCTCCCCCTCTCTCTCACCCTTTCTCTCTTTCTCTCTCTCACCCTTCCTCCCCTTCTCTCTCACCCTTTCTCTCTCTCTCACCCTTCCTCCCCCTCTCTCTCACGCTTTCTCTCTCTCTCTCACCCTTCCTCCCCCTCTCTCTCCCCCTCTCTCTCTCTCTCACCCTCCCCCCCTCTCTCTCACCCTTTCTCTCTCTCACACCCTTTCTCTCTCTCTCACCCTTCCTCCCCCTCTCTCTCTCACCCTTTCTCTCTCTCTCTCTCTCACCCTTCTTCCCCCTCTCTCACCCTTTCTCTCTCTCTCACCCTTCCTCCCCCTCTCTCTCACCCTCACCCTCTCTCTCTTTCTCTCTCTCTCACCCTCCCTCCCTCTCTCTCACCCTCTTTCTCTCCAGCTCCCCTCCTTCTCCGACTCCTCTCTCTCCTTCTGGCGTGGACACACTCTCGTTCTCACTGCACTCACCACCGTCACTATGTCAGGACTCAACGCGTTTCTCAGAGTGAGTAGTTTTATGCCTTTTTTGTTTACTTCTTTTTTGTTTGTGAGTGAGTAGTTTCACTTCTTATCAGAGTGAGTACTGTGTTTAGGGATACGAGAACAAGAATAAGGAGATATATTACAGCTCCCACTGAACAGTTTGTTTTATGTGAATAGTGAAACGTACATGTTTTGACATGAAATGTTTTCCAGTCGGTGCAGAGTGGTTCTCGCCGCTGTGAGTTCCTCTACTTCTACACTCCACATGAGCCGGCTGACAGCAGGGATACGGTACTGGAGGTGAGTTGATATAGATTTTGGTAGTCTTTGAATGCGCAAGCGGCTGGAACGAACTGGACACTTCGGTTATTTCCAGGTTCTTAGTAGATCTATAAACTAGATTAGCGTGGGCGTGTAGGTGTTATCCTTATCCAGTATCTCCCTTGTTCGCTAGTGTACGTACGTGTTAGACTTGTATTCAACCTCGAAGTTTCCGGACTGGACCTGTATCTTCCTTGTTTCAGACCCTCCTCTCCGGGCTGGTGTGTGTGGAAGTCGACGCGGCGGTGCCGGGATTCCCCCACTGTCTTTCACTACACTTACCCACCACAGATGGAAGGACCGCCAGTCTGACTGTCGATGGGAGCACAGGGGAGAGGAGGTAGGAGGGAGAGGGAGGGAGAGAGAGAGGGGAGAGAGAGAGGGAGAAAGAGAGAGGAGAGAGAAAGAGAGGAGAGAGATGAGAGGGAGAGAGAGAGCTACGGAATTCGCTTGCAGGATGATCGAATGCGTCGTGGAGTGAAATAGTTACTAAATGAAGGACACAGTTTTATCCAGATTCCAACTTTCTCACGAATTGTTTTACATGTGTTTTATTTAGTCTTTGTTATCATTTGATCTCAAATAGTTTATTTACAGTGCTATGTTTGAATACCGGTCTATGATGGTTTTATTTTTTTGTGAATATTGGTTGAATATAATAAATTGAAATTAATTCGTAACTATTCGGAAAGCCGATGAAAGGGAGGGGTGGGTGGATAGGTGAGAGTTAGAAAGGGATTAAGACTGAAAGTTGAAAAGTTAAGTACTCAAAGTTAACGAGTTGTTAAAAACCCGTATAAATTAATTAATTAATTAAAGTATGTGTTTTATTTAGTCTTTGTTATCATATATATTTAGTCTTTGTTATCTTCTTCTTCTTCTTCTTCTTTTCCCCGCGGCGTGCGGTCGGGTCTTCATTTTGCCCCGCCGCTGCCGAATGATCGGGCGCATCGACAAGAATCCTTCCCAAGACAACCATTGAGCCGGCGGGAAGTAGCTCATGTGGAAGCAGTTCAGACGCGAGAAGATACTACATATGTGCATGCAAAGCAAAGGAGTCTCCGGAGCTGTCCACATCAACAATGGTACTCTAATGGTCTATGGAAAGAATATCGATCAAGTATCGGATGATTATCGATCAAGAATCGTCTTCCGCCACTAACCTCGTCTGCCCAACTGTCTTTCACCGGCGTTAGCCCATAAGATCTTGGCCCACTGTATGCTTCCTATCCTATAATTGTGATTGTGATTGTCATTTTCAGCTATTGTGACGTATGCTGCGCACACGGAAACCTAGCATGAACTCGACAGCACTCTGTGATGCTATCATGCCGCCGCCGAGCGCTCGCTGACGCATCTCTCTCACGCGCGTCGCACGTGCATCTGATCTCTCGCCCTCGCTCTCTCCTCTCTCACCCGCACCTCGCATCATGTGTGAATCATTGAGAGAGAGAGAGAGTACAAGCAGACAGTTAGAGGCTTCTTGCCACATTCCTCAAGATCAACCAATCAACCAGGCTACACTCAATCAAACCACTTCCCACACCACTTTCAATATCACTCCTCATCATCTTGGGAACGAGCCCTAATGTGTTGTCATTCCAGGCCCAATCGCCTGCCGGCGATCTCTCGGCCGCCGCCAGCACTCTCCCCAGCCCACGTCTTCAAGGAGTATATAAGAACTCCGACAAGCCGTCTCATCGTCAATCTTCATAATGCTTATTGCATCCTGCCCTTTTCTTAGATAAAATTGCCTTTCCGTGCCGTATCACGTGTGTGTTCTCGTGTGTGTTGAGCAAGGTGCTAGCCACGTTCAACTCCGCTGCCGCCCACCTTGACCAGGTGGCGGTATGAGTTACTGGTAGCAGCGAGCATCTTATTGTTATTTAATAAGACTTTCCACCCCTCTCTCTCTTCCCCCGGGTCTCTGTCTCTCTGGTCCAGCGACCGCTTCCCGCGCAAACGTTGGCATTCCACCCTCTCTCCACACACCCCACCGGCCGATTGCGCGTTTTGTTCCGAGAAGAGTGCTTCTTGCACCGCATTTGAAGTTTGACCCGTACTGGCATGGCGACCCATCAGTACGTTATAGTGAAACCCACTTCCCCGAGCGGAGTGGTTGCGCATTACTGAGTTTACTAGTCATGGGACGCAGCATCCCCCAGACACCAGAGACAGGACGCAGTTTCCCCTGTTGCGCGGTAGGAAGTTCGATCCCTACCTGTCGAGGTTTTAGCAGCGTGTGCAGCGTTGCGAGCAGCGAATGAGCTGTTGCTTTTTTAGCACTCCTTTCCGTTCCATATTCAGTGCCACCGCTTTTCGCGACTCTGTTTCCGTTCCATAGCGCGTCCGCTATCAGCCCATTACGTCTACTTTCCAAGTTACACCTGTTGCCCGCGGTGATCCACTCTTGTACCGGCTTTTTGCCACCTTCCACTCAGTTTTATCTGCGAAGAGCCCTACAGGCACATTGCACACCTAGCCGAGCGCCACACAAGATACAGTATCACCGCGCAACACGACACGATTCCCACGTAAAACATCCGCATCCCAACCGTAACACAGAAAGCCCTTTTGAAAGCGTCTCACAGTATCGCACCATAACACCCCTCAATGTTTTTTCTACGCCCCTGCCATCCGCATTTTTCTCCCACTCGAGCTCTTCTTTCATACGCGTTTTTTCATCAACACACAATTCTCCATCGGCATCGCAGTTCTTATCCCAGTCACCTATACTACTTTCCTATTGCCAATTCGGGAGGACGCCCGCTCCGACCACTCCAGCACCTGCTGCTGACACCTTGGCTTCTGCCACTATCCCTGACTGTCTCCAGGCTTCTGCCACTCTCTGCACCTGCTCCCACTTTCTAGGGCTTCTGCCCCTTCCACAAGCAACAACGAGTCAAACATTTCTAGCCTATGTTCCACGTTTAAGCAGAACTCGCAGTCAGGAGACAATGACGCCGAAGCTCAAGACACGACTCTACCCGTCAGACAGCAAAGCAGTAGTCAGGTGGTAGCCGAAGAAGAATACTGTTAGTTCATTTATGTTTCAAACATCTTTGGCGAACTCGCGACTTATGTCAGTACTAATCAATTAACAGCTCGGTACTCGCTTTAGAAATAGAGTAGACCAATCACTCAACATCCACCAACTATACTTATTTAATCACTCCGGTGTTGCACTTTGCGACCGAATAAACACACTGACCAAGGCAGTCCCCGCCAGGTTAATGAGCAATCCCGCAGCTTTTCTGCGCTCTCTCACCGTCCATGTAGCAAATATTGTAGAAAAACAGGTAGTCAGAGTACGGAACTGCCTGCTCATCCCCCGGCCAGATCCACCTCGTTCCATTTCGTTCAAACCATGACAGTGACGCACAGTTATAGTTACTCTAGACTATCACAATGTTCCCCCTTTATGACCCTCTATCAGTAGCTATTCTCCCCTCATTCCAAATTGCAGATTGCAGCACGGTAAGTCCGGTCATTACAAGATTGGCAAACAATTCGCATCCGCCTTTCACCTAATCAGCGGAGAGTGTAGTACGGTAGCCACCAAATTCCGCCCACTTTCCAGCGCAGCGGTCAGCTACCTTTCACCTTTCGCCAGAACCAGTTCCACTATCCATTTTATACAATAAGTATTTTTTTCCAACATATCATAATTTATCCCTTTTGTGTTGCAGATCTGGATGAGCGCAGAGTCAGAGGGACACGCATTCGCCACCGGAGCCGCCATCAAGGAGGACGGTGAGCACAATTGATTCTCACTTTCGTTGTCATTGTTCAATTTGTGAGTCTCTCTCAGTTGAGCAATCGTCCCCGCTAATTGCATTGTGTCGCTCTTATGCTTGTATATTGCCATGAATTTGAATCCATTCAGCTATGTTTCTGCTCGCTTCCTCTCCCACTTCCCAGCCGCTCTACCGTCTGTCTATCCTATCTGTTCGCACTCTGTTCACGTCGCGCCTCATTCTGTCTCTGTTGCTTATCGCGCAATCACACATCCACTTGCCACTTCTATATCCGCTCGCCATTACTCCCGTGTCGATTTTGTCACCCAATATCTCCGAGATTTATGATTTTTTAATGAAACTTCGTGTTACCTGTTACCTGTGATGAACGCGCCTCTCTCACCTACCCGTGCCATCTCTGATCTGTCTGCGTCACATCCTACCTGCGTCTCTCCCTGATTCCGCGTCTTTTCCAAACACCCGCAGCGCGCTACTCGCTCTATGGCTTATCGCTATCGCATGTCTCACCTCTTCAACCTAATCTCTCTGTCTTCAAAATCGAATCCGACTCCTTATTTCTCTCGCAAATTCGCGCCACTATAAATAACGTAGATCTATTCGGGCTCGTTGACACAGGCGCCGGTACTACGATAGTTAACACCTCTCTCGCCGCTGTACTAGATGATTTTAACTTTGAGATCCTACGCATAGAAAAAGGGAAATGCGTGTCAGGTACAGTAGTTACAGCCTATGACTATCCGCAGAGGATCATCCATGCAAATCACAAAGTGCAATTTTCGAGTAACGTAGCAGCTGGGAAACGCGCATACAACATTATTTTCGGAAATGACCTCCTCGCCAAGCTTCCCCCGTGGCGCATAGATTACCGCCAGCGACGCTTAGTCTTTGACGAAGAATCGATCCCGATTTTCTCGGTAAACTGCGACAACCTGCCTGTCCTCCCCCCCCCTCGATCTCATCTGTTTTACCCGGATTATTTTCACTTCAAACCAAAACCAATGCATACCCGGCTAATCCGAGAAATTTATCCAAGCCAGCCTCTCGCAGCCAGTAGACGCTCTGTTTATGTCCACAAACGCGCGCAAATCACTCACTGATGCGGGTCTACTCGTGTCGCCCACGCTCTACCAAAACGGCCGCCCGGAAATTCTTATTGACAATTCCAGTACAAATTCATTCTCGGTCCACACAGAAATTGTGACGCACTAATAACTAATAGAGAACCCCATCAAAGATTTTAATAGAGCGCACCTCTCAATCCTTTTCTGAAACTGAAATCTCTTAACTATATGTCCTCTCTTCCATCCATCCCTACGACCACAAGCACATTCTCGGCTCTGATACTCTCCGCCAACAAACCACCTGAAGCCTCTGCAAGCAGCAATGAAACGGACAGCAGTTTCCCTCACTCAACGAACTCGATTTAATGCCCTTTTTGGGAACTCGAACACGTTATGAAAAAGACCCCTATTTATTTCAATTCGTATAATTTCGCACCTATTCAGCTTAGAACCACAGTAGATTATCGCAATTATGAGCCTAGCCCACCAAGAGTCCCTCAAATTCAATCACGCGCAAATTAGAAGCACATATCCAGAAACTGATAAACGCGGGCCGCAACGAAAACAGCGACACACGACACTGACTCAATTGAAAAACAGAACCGCACACATCTATTTCCTCTGTAGCTCTCTTCATCCAGTAGTGTCGCGACGATGCTCATCACCCTGAGTCGCATGGAAGACCCTGCGGAAGAGCCGTACTCGAAGAGGCGGCACGTGCGTTCTCCGACATCGAGTTCTGATGTTCTGGAGGAACCCGATGATGGAGGCAGACACCTACTCACCCGCCGTGCACACCTACTCCGACCCGATGCCGTTCGCCCGCCGCCCCGCACATCGAATCGCTCACCGACACGCCCGCCGCCCTGCCCATCGACACGCTCACCGACACGCCCGCCGCCCTGCCCATCGACACGCTCACCGATACGCCCGCCGCCCTGCCCATCGACACGCTCACCGATACGCCCGCCGTCCTGCCCATCGACACGCTCACCGACACGCCCGCCGCCCTGCCCATCGACACGCTCACCGATACGCCCGCCGCCCTGCCCATCGACACGCTCACCGACACGCCCGCCGCCCTGCCCATCGACACGCTCACCGATACGCCCGCCGCCCTGCCCATCGACACGCTCACCGATACGCCCGCCGCCCTGCCCATCGACACGCTCACCGACACGCCCGCCGCCCTGCCCATCGACACGCTCACCGATACGCCCGCCGCCCTGCCCATCGACACGCTCACCGACACGCCCGCCGCCCTGCCCATCGACACGCTCACCGATACGCCCGCCGCCCTGCCCATCGACACGCTCACCGACACGCCCGCCGCCCTGCCCATCGACACGCTCACCGATACGCCCGCCGCCTTACTCACCTCACCACCCCTACGACGCTGCCCACCAACATCCCTTCCGACGACCCCTCCGCCGACCTGCTCAACCACCCTCCCGCAGACACGATCACCGTCTCCGTCCACACGACATCATCCGCTTTTTGCGACTCTTCACTCACCGACTCTACGCTGCCCCCGACGACGGAGCCTCTCCTCACCACCTCTCGACTCTGCCCACCAACACCACCAGGGACACGCGTGACGCCCCAGCTGTGAGCCTCGACCGAACTCAGCGGAAACCGAGGAGAATACCCAAGACTTCTCGGATCTGGTCTTCTGCCGCGCCATCTTCGCACAGCGTGACCACGACGACTCCTACCACGCACTGCGAATCACCGCCGTACCTGGCAGAGCTGGCACTCCCAAACGCCAGTTCTCCACTCCAAATCGACACCCCTGAAACCGCGCTCCTGAAGGAGGGCATGGACACGATGGATTCGGACACACCCGACTCGGCGATCCTCCACGAGGAATACCTGGCGACCACCCCGCCTACTCAGGAGAACGACACCAATCAGCTTCCACCCGCAGACGTCCAGGAGTACCCTTCCGCCGACTCTCCCTGGATGTGCAGCAGAGGGGCACCATCAATTACGACCAGGATCTCCCAGTCCTAACAGCGACTCGGCCCAAGAAGAGTCGACGCTCCCTCCCCGTCGACGACGAGCCATCGACCACTTCACTCACCCCGACTTCCACGCCAAGGCTTTTTGCCCTCTCTCTTTCACTACGGCAGAGGACGCCGCTCGTTCCGCCCTTCCAAACCGGACCAGCACCGCCACGTCCAGCGCTGGGCTACTCACCTCACCCGTTCGCCCGACCACGCCCGTCTTTGCCTCGTCTTACCCCATGGGAGACCGGGTGAGCGAGGGATCGCCGGAATACCGACCGAACACCCCGCCCGTGATGAGCTCCTCACACGACCAGTCGCGGCAGGCTGAACAGTCGTCTCAGAAGTGCGTCTATTGCCGCTGCCTCTCCGGCCAGGCCGACGACGAGGTGGTCGAAGTGAACGCCAACCGAGAACCCTTCCCACGTTCTGCCCCACTCTTCGGCCCGGCCCACTACGTGAATACCTCGACCTTCCGTCGATAGAAGCAGACACAAGTCGACAGTGCGATGAAGAAGAACGGTCGTAACGCCACTACCTCGTACCATCACTTCAACCCGTTGACCTCCGGGCGAGCGGCAAAGAAGAACCGCCTGGCAGCCCTCCACACCAGACTGGAGCTCGCCATAACCGACCGTGAACGCTCCGAGCAGACTATCGGCAGGATCCGCAGGGAGATAGCCGATCTCATGGATTAAGAACATCTTCGGGCTTTTTGCCTCTCTTCTCACATCACACACTCGGCTTGTAGCCACCATCCTTCCATTTCTGATGGGTATTTTTTTACCAATTGCCGAGGTCGGCAACCCGCAATGGGGATAGCTGTGACGTATGCTGCGCACACGGAAACCTAGCATGAACTCGACAGCACTCTGTGATGCTATCATGCCGCCGCCGAGCGCTCGCTGACGCATCTCTCTCACGCGCGTCGCACGTGCATCTGATCTCTCGCCCTCGCTCTCTCCTCTCTCACCCGCACCTCGCATCATGTGTGAATCATTGAGAGAGAGAGAGAGTACAAGCAGACAGTTAGAGGCTTCTTGCCACATTCCTCAAGATCAACCAATCAACCAGGCTACACTCAATCAAACCACTTCCCACACCACTTTCAATATCACTCCTCATCATCTTGGGAACGAGCCCTAATGTGTTGTCATTCCAGGCCCAATCGCCTGCCGGCGATCTCTCGGCCGCCGCCAGCACTCTCCCCAGCCCACGTCTTCAAGGAGTATATAAGAACTCCGACAAGCCGTCTCATCGTCAATCTTCATAATGCTTATTGCATCCTGCCCTTTTCTTAGATAAAATTGCCTTTCCGTGCCGTATCACGTGTGTGTTCTCGTGTGTGTTGAGCAAGGTGCTAGCCACGTTCAACTCCGCTGCCGCCCACCTTGACCAGGTGGCGGTATGAGTTACTCTATAACGATTCCGGATAAACACTTGAACTTGAACTTGAACTTGATTAAAGTATCTCTCTGTATAGTCAGCAGACAGCTGATAATCAAAGTACTGCATACAAGATTTGAAAGTGCAAACTGTGACTCTTGAATGTATTACCGTCGCACGTTCGAGGGGGGGGGGAAGTCGAGTCGTCATCGGAAACTGCAAAACACAAAACAACACGTATGCATGTTGCGATCAACAAGGGTCTTTTGCCCCAATCACACAGTGAGGCTAGAGAGTGTAGTGAAGTGAGAGAATCAGTGAGAGAGATGAGGTTTCGAAAAACATTAGGCAATTTGTGATCTATGACAATGAATGTGATTTTTGTTTGAAAATCACAAATCGAATAATAAAAAGGGTCTCTATAACAACACATACATAAGTAGAGAACTATTTATACGTGTGTTATGCATCACTATTACTTCATTACATAAACACTCCTGAATTATGCTAACCCTCTTTGACAGTAACAGAAGTACTGCAAACTATGAAAACATGCCATGCTCATACACAGTAGTGTCAACCTGCAATGTTTTCTCTGATAGTACACATCACATTCCACTTTATTTTGCCGTTTAATTTTCCTCCTGTCGTTTGCATTCCGTTGTCATCAGCTAGTTTCTTCCACGAGTCTGATTCCGTCCAGATTTCTGGGGTATGTGTTTTTCTGGATTTTCTGGTGTCTTTTTGTCCACCTTTGAGCCATTTAAGGGTCTTCTTAGATGCACTTTCACCCTGAACTATTGTTCGGGGTGGTCCAAAGAAGGTCCAAACAAGCCCCGAACAGCCTCGTTTTCAATGAGAAATCGTTTGGCCCAAACACCTCTTATTGAGGGCAAACTTTGCCCGAACACGTCCGAACATTGCTCGGCAGCCCCAAACAACCCCGAAAGATCAGCCCAAAACAATGAAAGAGAGAGAATCGCTTGGAGCTCGCTGGGTCCCGAAACGAGTGACCTTTCATGTGATGATAGAGTATGATAGCATGACATCATGCCAACCTGCGCGACCGTTCGGTCGAAACAGCTGATCGACTGCGATGAGAAAACGGATGTTTGTGAAGTTCTTGTTGATAATATCACTGTGTTTGGAGATTTGTCATTGACTTTTTGTGAATTGTACTCCCTATATTTGCCTTTTCTTTGTGCGATTCGTGTGATATGCCTTGAGGCTCCAGTTTCCTCCATTTCGAAAGTGAATTTTGGATTCAATCACTTGATTGTGTGTTTAAGGGGCTGATGATTACATATCAGAAAAAGAAACACTATCAAAGCACATTTAACTCCAAACACGGTCACAAGTTAATGAAGTAATGACGAAACTATCAAAACCAGAGTCCACTTTCTACACGTTTTCTCATCGCAGTCGATCAGCTGTTTCGACCGAGCGGTCGCGCAGGCTGGCATGATGTCATGCTGTCATACTCTATCCTCACATGAAAGGTCACTCGTTTCGGGACCCAGCGAGCTCCAAGCGATTCTCTCTCATTTCATTGTTTTGGGCTGATCTTTCGGGGTTGTTTGGGGCTGCCGAGCGATGTTCGGACGTGTTGGGGCAAAGTTTGCCCTCAATAAGAGATGTTTGGGCCAAACGATTTCCCATTGAAAACGAGGCTGTTCGGGGCTTGTTTGGACCTTCTTTGGACCACCCCGAACAATAGTTCAGGGTAAAAGTGCATCTAAGAAGACCCTTTAAAAATCTTTACAAAGCTCATCAGCATTACATGACATTTTGAAGCAAAATAGTGCAGAAAAAAAGAGTCGGTCTCCGCTCTCTCACTTTCCAATAGCGTTTCGTCATTCTGAACGATGCTATAATTCTCTATCTCTTTCTTTTCCTCTCTCTCTCTCCATCCCTCTCTCTCCATCCCTCTCTCTCTCCCTCTCTCTCTCCATCCCCCTCTCTCTCTCCCTCTCTCTCTCCATCCCCCTCTCTCTTCTCTCCTCTCTCTCTCCCTCTCTCTCCATCCCTCTCTCTCTCTCTCCCTCTCTCTCCCTCTCTCTCTCCATCCCTCTCTCTCTCTCTCCATCCCTCTCTCTCTCCTCTCCTCTCTCTCTCTTTCTCCTCTCCTCTCCTCTCTCTCCCCTCTCTCTCTCTCCTCTCTCTCTCTCTCTCTCTCTCTCTCTCTCTCTCTCTCTCTCTCTCTCTCTTTCTCTCTCCTATCTCTCTCCTCTCTCTCTCTCTCTCTTTCTCTCTCTCTCTCTCTCTCTCTCTCTCTCTCTCTCTCTGAATGAACTGTGCTTCCAGGTGTCTACCTACACCCACTGGATAGTTGTCGGTGCCCTGTTGCTACTCGTCTCATCTGGAGCATGCATCTACATATTCAAAAAGTATTGTAGAAAAGAGAGACGCTGATATTTCAGTTAGTTAGCCTTCCCAAGCTTGTATTTGATTTCAACGCGTATTATAAAGTGTGTATTGATCAAATCGTGGTTGTGACGAGATGGTGGTGCGGAATTAATGTTGCACCCCGCGTTTTCGCGATTTTCTCGCGATTCACGCGGACTAGAGTAGCGAAATGTATACCGAACTACTTCTACTGACATGTTTCGTCCCAGCGGCGTACGCTGGAATTCCGAGTATCACTGCAGTTGTGAGTTTCTCTATTATCTTCAATTAATGTACATTTTTACATTAACTTTTTCCAATTAAATGTTGCAGCCTGGCACAAAGTTCGAGAACTTCTTCGAAGGAGCAAAGGGCGTCGAATTCACGAAGGATGGACATGATGTAGGATGAAATCAGATTTATATCGCTTTTCTCTTTATAGAAGCTAATCAAATGGGTTTTGAATTTTTTAATTGATATTTCCTATTCGTTTATTTTACATATATTATGAGTTCCTTTCCTTCTCCCTCCGCATTTCTCTTGAGGGAAGCTAATCGAATCCAATTACTCAAATCGAATTTCAACTATTCAAGTCGTCCCAAGTCGCCATGCTAACCTGTATTGTGCAAACTTTAGTTAATGATTTGAAATCTCCCCGTTCTATCATGTAGACATCGTAGGCAAATGAGCTAATTAGCATATTCAGTCTACGTGGCTGTTCATGCGGTGCGGATTCGAGAAGACTGCGACTTGCGGGAAGTGGGTGGACGAGGTAAGACAGAGAACACAATATGTCAACAAGACCAATCATTCATCCCGAGTCGCTGTATCCTAACTATACAATAATTGCATACGGTACGCCACAAGGGATAGGCGCTGGGACACACATCACCTTATCACAAATCACAAATAACCAACCTACTACAGCGCACAGTCAGCGCAACACGAGCGACGACCGTGAATACGCGAATAGTCACGCAATAGTGAAGGCACAAAGATACCGCCGCAATTTGATCGAGATTTCGAATCCATAACTTGTTACTGAATCTTTAATGAAGCGGAGTGAAAAGAACTCTTCGTGAACGTACTATAGTTCTATGCTCGCAATGAGTTGCGCGCGGTGGGGTAGATCAGAGAAAGACGGATAGTCAGCTCTTGACAATAGCGCGCAAAACAAGAGAGGCAGACGGTTATGGCACAGTATTTCGAACTGCAAGCTAGGTAGATCGAAAACTATCGCTCTGGCGGAAACTATACATCGTAGCGCCCTCGTGTGTTACCGCTCTTACAGTCCATGGGAATATGAAGTTCCGCCACCACTCCGCTCGGCCGTCGCCCATTTGAAAATTGCGCGCGCGCGAAAGTTTGAATGTGAGTTTATTCGCGTGCTCTTGCATGTCTATCGATTTTTGCCGCCTCGCACTCTGCGCTCTCTACTGGCGGCTGATGACTGATTCGCCCATCCACTGTACTACAGACTTGATTCCAGTCGGGCGCAGTGGTGCGGGACGACGGCAAGACATCTCTGGACGAGTCGGGGCTGTTCGCGATCGTGAATGTCACGTCGGAGTACGTGGGCACATACGCGCCCATCATGCCGGATGCGCCACTCTTGCTGAAGGGGGAGGAGGGGCACACGGCGGGAACGGAGAAGGTGGGCAGCTAGCCGAAAAAAAGCTATTTATACATTACCAAAAGACAGCAAAATCACTCGGTTATCAAGAAAGAGGTCGAAAAAGTAGAAGTGTAAAATGCCTATTCGCTCTTCAGAACGGAACTTCGTTCAAGGCGCTGTTCGCGGGCGCAAAGACGATCGAGTTCCGCGCGGCCGGAAAGAAGGTGGGAACAAATAGAATTTAAATCACTGTCCTGTAAAAACACTAGCATAGTCATCGATATTCCAACATCAAGACAACAATTCAGACTGTGTGGTACTTCTCGCGCTGTCCGGAGGAGTACAGCCGGGAGGAGCCGAAGCTGAACTGTGGAAAATGGATGGACAGAGTGAGCAACCAAACGTTGTGCTCTCTCTCTCTCTCTCTCTCTCTCTCTCTCTCTCTCGCTTTTCCTCATCAGAGAAGATGATCAAATGAAACAAAGAGAGAGAGAGAGGGAGAGAGAGAGAGAGAGAGAGACGGTTCAGACGGGCAAGGTGATGCGTTCCGACGGCCGCACCAGCCTGTCCCCGTCTGGCATGCTTCGCATCGACAACGTGACGGCGGAAGATGAGGGGGAGTACGCGTACTCTGTGCAGCTGCGGGCATAATCGAAGATACCACGGAATAAAGCGTTTTGAAACAACAGTCGTTAAGAAATATGACTATGCTCACTCGGACGGAAACAATACTGATCACGGAAAGAAGCGGTTTGCGTAGCAATCAACAGTGATATGGTATCATGAGGGAGAATGACGCTCAATCGGAAACAATTATGACGGAAGACGGAAAAAAGAGTTTTGCATAACGTTCAAAGGTTTTCGTTTACTCACTCGTTCTATAAAATGTTAAAAGAGAGGTCCAGCTGCGAGCCAGATGAGCCATCTTTTTAAACAAATGATTTGGTTTTGCATTTGTCAAAAAATATATTCAATGTTATTCATGTGATTCATGATATGCGGCTGTGCATATTTTCATAACAATATAGTTTTGATAATTACACACTTAGAAAAGACACTTATGTACTTCAATTCGCAGAACAACCATTAGAAAGAATTATTTCAGTCCTTCATTTAGATAACTAAAACGTGCAATCGCAATTCCGCTAATGGTCAGTCACATAGAGGTCCGAGATTGAAAATCGCAACAGCGCACACTATTGGATAATTATCTCGACTGAGTGCGGTTTTCTTTCGCGTGGAAACACTAACGACATCGTATTTCACTTCCGACACACTATTATTCATTCACAGATTACCACACAGTGTCCCACACAGTTTCGTTTCGCTTGCTTGTTCCTGCTTTGCGTATGTAATGTTATTTATTTCTATACTCACAATTACACTAATGCAGTCTGAAATGATGTCAGCGATCTAATAGCATTCCAACAATTGAATATATGTGTTGAAAATTCAATTACACATTTGAGAAAAGTAGCGAAATGCAAATGATTGTGCGCCGTTTTCTCTACTTATAATTTAATTATAAGTAGAGAACACATACATAATTATGTATGATTCGATCATTTGGTTTTTTGGTTATTAATCATACCGTACGCGGGAAAACCTTCTCTCCTTGTAACACGGAATCATTCATTTTCAATTATTGCAATACAATTTAAAATGATATAAATTTTCTAAACTCATTCTGACGTCATTTGACTTTTTCTGTATTATTTTTTCTTCTTCCCCCGCTCATCTCTCTCTCTCTCTCTCTCTCTCTCTCTCTCTCTCTCTCTCTCTCTCTCTCTCTGTCAATCTCTCTCACTCTTTCGCCGAATCCCATAGCTCATTGTGTTTTCGCCTACAAGTTCCTTGTCATACATTCCACGCTTTTTTGCCACGCTTCACACGTTCACTGTTTGTATGCATATATTTTCACGGAACGTTATTTCGCTGTCCGCAGACAAAAGCCGCGTCGCATTACTCCGAGTATTTTGAACTGGTCATTCCCCACAGGGCTTTTGCTCGCGGTCGCTGTCTGCGGACACGCTGCGACAGAGACCGGCGACCGAAAAGTTTCGCCACTTTCAGATGATTGCTTCCAACGACCCGTTGTTGTGTTCTCTTGCCGAGCGAGTGTGGACTCATCCAGCCATAATCTCCCTACACATCATCAACATCCTCGCCTGTTTCATCACCATCGTTTCACTTATTCTCGTCAGTTTTATGCTCATCAAAAAGAAAGTGAGTGCATGTTTTTTCTTTCTTCAAATTCGGTGTTTTATAATGATGTACACTCAATTTGAATTCAGATCTTCCACCCCAATCTCCGACTTTGTATGTGTGCAGTGAGCGGGGCGATATTCCTACGCTCTCTCCTCGCTTCGCATAAGTCGACCGCTCACGTTTTGAAAGTTATACAGTACAAGGTAAAGTTATTTGTAGCTTTCTGGTAATATGTAGGATGAGTCGATTCGCTTAATTATGAAGTGAGCAAGTTCAACTCAAATATCACACAGTAATTTTATCACACAGTTACCAATTGTTTTCAGGATGCGTGCGAGTTGACAGTGTCCTTCCAAGACTGCGTCACGGAAAATTCCGTCTACCTCGCTGTTTTGGATTCGATCATTTATCTGCTGTCGGCAGTTTTGGCAGAGAGGATCTATTCGATAGTGTTTATGACATCTTACGAACGAAATAAGCAGTACTGGCTGGGAATAGTGCTCGTAATTGTGGCTGTAAGTTTAGAGAATGTGTAAGCATATCATGGGTAATGAGTTAACCTTACTTTCAGATCCTTTATCCAATCTATGACGTCACGGTCACAATGCCAAACTTCTCCACCACAGCACCTAATACCCCGAGAGCATACTGCATGACTGTCAACCAGAACATCACACCTCAAGCGTACTGTATTCTGTGTTGGAGCACCATTTTCTTAAGTTGAAAGATTTCAGAATTCTTCTTTCTTCCCGCTGGATAGTTTGCTTAGTTAACTGCGCTGTATTTGTTGTGATATGGCGTTTCGCAGTAAAAATCGACAGGTATGAGAAAATGTCTTTTTTATCTCAATCTTTCTTTTTCTATTTCCATGTACGGTGTTCGTTCTCTGAAGTGTAACTATGCGTGGTAAAATTCTATCTTTGACGTTCGCTATATAAGTAGCCCATACAATGTAGTTGCGTGTTGCAGAAGTCAATTCCGAAAGGAGACCGCGGAACACTCTCTATCGACCAGATACCAACTCAAGGAGACACTCAACACCACACAAGTGAGAAAAAATTGAAATGCAAATTGTCAGAACGTTTTCACCTACCTATTCACGTGCGCATCGTTTTTAGGTCTCTTATAAAATTACGTTATGATTCAATTAGTATTAATTTGTGATACACTTTCTCGAAAAAGAATTAATGTTTGCGTTTGTCTACAAATCTAATAATATCATATCATATGATTCTCCTCATTCCTCTACTTATTTGGAAAGTAACAATTGTGAATGCAAACGAATTTTTGAACAATTGTTACTTGTCATGTTTAAACCGTTTTGTAGTATATAAGTTGTGGTATATTAAATCACCATTTTGCACAACAAATTCTTGCAAAACCCGTATAAATTAACTGCGATTTATAGTTGGGCAGTTATAGTAACTTATTTTTGCCATAATTTCCTAACTACCATTTTTCTCCTATTAAACTTCTATTTTCACACGGGCGAAACATTTGGCGTAAACAGTAATCGAATCCACGTTCTCGGTGCAACAAAACAGTTTTCAGCGGCAGATTTGAATGTACAAAGAAATATTGAAAAATCTAATGAATATGAAAAATATCTAAATGATTACAATGTTTTAAATTGAATACTTAAGCTTCTTGTCCCGAACGTTGTCTTCTTCCTCGTCTCGTTTTCCGTGCAACTGGCAATGCTAGCAGTGTTTGTGGCCATGAAAGTGCAGGACTTTGTCAGCTTTGCGATAGTCAAGGTGAGAATCTCTCTCTCTCTTTCTCTCTCTCTCTCTCTCCCTCTCCCTCTCCCTCTCTCTCTCTCTCTCCCCTCTCTCTCTCCCTCTACACACTCTTCCAGGAACTCTCCTCCATCCTCATGTTGCCCGTCCTTCTCTCCTGGTCCTGGCTGTTGTTCTTCCGCATTGACAGACTCCGCTCTTCACTGCCTTGTCTCAAGAATAAGCCCACAGTGACAACCGTGCACATCACTCACTCGGAGATATTGAATAACATGTGGAAGTGATAAACATTCAGTATATTAATGAAATCGGTGTTCAAAAAGTTTGAGTCAGGAAATTATCAGCCTAGGTGGTACAAAGTCGTTTTCTTTATCATACCGTCTTTGTGATCATCGCCGCGACGTTTGTCTACTAATCCTACGCACTGTCCACTGTGAAAAAATTGTGTGTCAGATGATCTTCACTTCTACTTATCAACGCCAACTTGATCAACTCATCATTATTCCCGGAGTGAGCTCGTTGCCTAATTTTCATTCGTACAGCTGAGTTTTCCGTTTTTTTATCTTCATGATTATCGGCTATAGGTTGCATGTAAATGTATAGATGTATAGTGAGAAGAAATAAAGAGGCTGTTACAGGAACTTCAGCAAAGAAGTCAAACAGTTCCACAAAGGTATGATTGATTCATTTTTGAAATTCTTGCTAGAAAAGACGGCGCCTGCCCTTCCTTTCAACCAGCAGGTTGGTTGATCACTCAATTATTTTTCCAGCATGTGCGCTGCGCATTTTTTTCGCTTGTGGAAGCGCGTGTGAAAAAAATGAACTGAAAAATAGGACTCATATTGTTAACTCCATTTTATTTTCTACAACGGAACATGTGATTGTGATAGCGAAGCGTAACGTAAGGCTGTAAATTGACAGGTTTCACTCTTTTTTTTCAAAAATGAAGGTTGTGAACATCGAGTCTTAGCTGACGTATTGAACATAACATCTGAAGTGACGCTGAAACGAATGTTGTACACAGATTTATTAATTCACGAAAATATTTCACAAACAAATCGACAACCGCGACACGAGAATACCAACATAGTCATAAATGTCAACTACCACAGTATTATTGCATGTTCAAAAATTTGTCTGTCTGTGTTATTCACTTCGAACTTTGTTGATGCTTATTGGTGATGGTGGGTACAGAATTTCCATGCATCGAAGTGGAATGATGATGGGTGCCAGAGTGCCACAGCTTCGGATAGATGTGTTTGCGGAGCACCGAGCGAACCTGAAGAAAACATGCTTGTTCTATATCCTTCTCCACTTTCTGTTTCTCTCTTACCTCGCTGTTCATGGTGATATAGATGATAGCGTTCATTCCACTGTTCAGCATACACACAATCAGTGTAATCGAATAGAACTCCACCGTTTTGATGCCTGAAGACATGGTACGTGTTATGTGTAATGCTCGCACAGTGCACTAGTGTCGTAAGTACTTTTCTTATCACGTTCAATGTTCTCACACATCTAATTCCTCATTCTCTTCTTAGAAGCTTAGTAGATGCACTACGAAGAAAGAGTCACTTACCCCAGTGGGGTGCTGAGAAGAAAGTGATCCAGGTGACATTGTAGGCTAGGCAGACCAGCAGACACTGCACACCGTGCTTGGCCTGAAATGGAAATTTCTTATAGAATAACTAATCGATGTACACCAACCTGACTGGACCGCTTATTTCCGCTCTGCACCGAGACCTTCGATGACATCTTGTGGATACGGATGAAGAACTGAAAACAATGTGGTTCTGAGTTTCATTGCGGCGAATTTCACAGAACATCAATAGTGAACAAGGACTCACCGCGACATAGCTCAGAGTGCAGGTGAGTCCGGCAAAGAAGTCGAACGGAAAGTCGACGTAGTGATCCGAGTAGTTCACCACTCCGGTCATGTTCGGCAGGCGGAGATAGTTGTAGGAGAAGATGTGGTAGTCGGGGATGATCCTGTGTGAGACTTGTAATACAGTGTCATCGTTTCACCATGCAGGCTACACTCAGTGATGACTCCGGTGATTATTCCGCGCTCATTCTCTCTCCCCTCTAGCACGTACGCATCCTCGGGACTACCGAAATCTGCGTTATTGGGACTAGGCGTTGCAGACGTTTCATTTTACCGTACCTTGCCGTAATTTACCTAATTGTAATGTGCTATTTGAAATATTCCGATTGTCTCTCACCTGCAGCAGGGCGAGAACCACTGTGAGTAGAGTGTCATGCCGGTCGAGAGGATGCCCGACATCACGAACATACACATGATGGAGGTGCGCGTGAAGAGACGGATGGATGGGAAGTACACCACGCACAGACTCAAACAACCACTGGTACACGAGAACTTAGAGCATTCCCCTTATTGGCTAATGGCTAGGTATACCCTTTAACTTGAATCTGCTGATAAACAGCAATAGTTTTCTTCAGGAAGATAGTTGGGGCCTCTGTGCATTTGACTACAGAAATGAAGATACTCATTTTCCGCGCGGGACCACGCACCGGGCAGTCGGTGAGAATGATATCGTGCCTTTCCAATTGCGTCGAGAAATGAGCATGCGCTTTCAAAATTGCAGCCTGCGAGATCATTTTCACCCACTGCCCGGTGTGTGGTCCCGCGCGGAAAATGAGTATCTTCATTTCTGTAGTCAAATGCATAGAGGCCCAACTATGTATCTCCCTGAAGAAAACTATAGTTCCCGTTGCTCACCGATTCATGGCAAATATGATCTGAACGAATCCGGACAGATCCCACACTCCGAGGAAGATCACCGACAGCACAGTCATCACCATGTTGTTCTCGTCACCGAAGATATAGGACTGAAAAAACCATGGGATACTATCTAGTCTTTATTCCATGTGGCCTATTGCAAATCATACTTTTCAACAAATGACATTGTTTTTGAGAAACCGTCAACGTTGAGAACTTTCCTCCACTCTACATGTTTTCGCTAATCCTTATTATTGAGCATGCAATATCATGCAATGATATAGATATCGTACCCCGACGATGAAGGTGGGTCCAAAGTAGGCAGCGTGGATGATGAGTTGGATTGATTCGACCGTTATGTTGATGATGACCATGAAGTAGATGCAGTGGTTGGCGTGCGATGGGGACATCAGACGACCCTGAATGGAATCAATACAGTTCCGTGCTTTATTAAGTGATACAAGAAATATGTCATATCGAACAATATATTGATGTTTGTACCTTGAAGATTGCCCAGACGACGACAAAGTTGACGGCTAGACAGATGATCATCTCGAGCCAGATGGCGGATCCGAAGAGGATGCGGTGGATGGATGGGAACGTCCACTCTTCCATTGCCTGCAAACTAACAGAAAATTTTCATTCAAAACAAAGTGAATCCGAAATACAAAGAAATCATTGAAAAAAAAAACTAATGTGTTTGAGTCTTTCGCCGCTTTTGTAGTATCTTGTAACGATCAAGGCGATTCACAAACGACCCAGAACGCATTGCACAAAACATAGAGGATCGAGAGAGAAATTGCACATTGAACACGCGTCATTACATGCACATCGCGCAATACTACCGTATGCTACTGCGTAAAAACTGTAGTTCTGGAAAAGAATTGCAGACGCAAAGATATATACCGTCTTCTTGCAGCGTCTTTCTCTAACCGATAATGTGTATCTGTAATTTGAACCTCGAAAGCTGCAAGTGAGCCATAGAATCATTGAGCGTCACAAAATTAATAGGGTGTTAGGCCTAAAGTATCCAGCTGACGTCCACCAAAAACGTTTGATGTAATTATGTGCGAATCAAAATGATATCAAAGACAAAGTGGCCACACTTCTCTTTGAACTTTGCCTAACTACATATCCAATGCATGTAAAAAGGGTGGAAACAGAAACTCGATTTAACACTGTAGTATCATACCAGGGTATATATATGTAAGATGCGATGAGGATCTGTCATGCGCGACATTAGTGCACGTGGGGCGGGATCAGAAGCCGAGATAGCGAGGCGATCTCGGAGAGCGAGAGAAAGGGAGATGAAGAGAGATGAAGAGAAAAAGAGAGAACCATGGGGAGAGAGGATCAGAGGGAGGCGGGATGATGTATCGGTCTTGGCATACGCACGTGGCTGATTAGCGCATGTGTGTGTGACGTCCCTACTATTCATGCATGCAGCTTAATGCTATAGGCAATTGTTGTGTATTTGCGTGGAGTAATGTCATCACATTTTGATCCCATTAACTCTTCTGTCGTGTAATCCCTGTTTTATCTTGTTATGAACTTGCAATCGTGAATCGGTGCTCAGTACGGTAACCACGACATATGAGTGGAAACGGTAGGCGTTTTGGTTCGCAAGCAAATGGCATCAGGTCACCCCCGACAACTCGCTATGTTATGATGGAATCTTGTAGACATGCCCCATACCAAGCCCTAGCCAAAATTAAAAATCTCGGAGAGCACCGGAAGTGTCTTCTTAATTAAGCACCGGAAGGTCACGTGCATTTCCATGCGCGATAGGTCATTGCGCATGACATCACGAAATGCGAACAGCGAAACAACGGTTCGACGGTCTAGTGGCTAGTGTGCTAACTCGGTATTAGTGATGACTATGGTACGGTTCCCGTTGGTGCAAAACTCCAGCTTCACAGTCGATTTATGCTCTAATAGTGCAAGTAAGAATAAAGAAACCAATTGAAGAACAAAATTCACCCATTTTTCATTTCTGATGTAAAGACTTGATGCAAAAATGTGTTTCAAATTTGGCAAAATGTTTTGCACCGGAAGGGACCGCACCATAGTCATCACTAATACCGAGTTAGCACACTAGCCACTAGGCCGCCGAACCGTTGTTTCGCTGTTCGCATTTCGGGATGTCATGCGCAATGACCTATCGCGCATGGAAATGCACGTGACCTTCCGGTGCTTAATTAAGACACTTCCGGTGCTCTCCGAGATTTTTAATTTTGGCTAGGGATTGGTATGGGGCATGCCTACAAGATTCCATCATAACATAGCGAGTTCTCGGGGGTGACCTGATGCCATTTGCTTGTCAGTTTAGTGTTTCGATTCATGCTGATCCAGCCATGCAACATTAGCATGGCCATAACACACATAGACATAACACAACACACACACAACACTTATACAACACACATACAACACTCAAACAGTAGATACAGCTTGAACAGATCGACAATTGTGGACCGTTGTATGTAGGATGTGAGAGCAAGGTAGGAGATCTTTAAAGAATGAAGTAGGGTAGTAGGGCTGCCAAAGTGTTAAAGTAGGTCTCATATCTTTGCAAAAACAACTGGGACATTGAGCTAGCGACAAATCACAAAAGTCATCTTGATATCGTTTTGAATTGCGTTTCTTTTGTTTTCGTGCGAGGTTTTCACGAAGAGTTTGAATGAAAAGCTATCATATATCCCTTGAAGGTGAACAATGAAAAATTTATGTGCAGAGGTGAGAATAATTTTCTGTAGTCAAGCTCCATCAAAGGAAGACCTATATGTAGACTTATATGGTCGGTAAATAATCACCCGTACAAATGTGACCCAATCCACTAACATTAAGAGTGGTGATAGATCATCTACTTCTTCCATCTGCGTTCATCAACTCGCAAACCTTTGGGCCACTAAAAACGATTCCTTGGTACGTCTTGAAATATATCATGCATAACATAATATGTACTTGTCATTTAAATTAAAAAAAGCTTTTTTATGCTTTATTTTTGCGTGGTATTTATGATAATGCAAGCGGATGAATGTCAGATAGAACAACATGTGTCTTAGAAGACATATGTTGATCTTGCAGGCGTACTGTATGTATGTATGCAGTATGAATGTCTTAGTTTCAATCAAAAAATTGTCATTAGAGGGAGAATGTCAACAAGGATTTGGTTGTAGTAATCATATTGAAAATGGAGATAAACAACTCTCTAACAATATTGCTTGATGTGAATAAGTATGTGAATTTGGTTGAATTCCAGGAGAGTTTCCACTACATGGCTTTGCTTGCTCATGTATTCTGATGATGTTAAAATTCATAAAATTGGTTCAAAGTAGGTTCTAACAACTCAAACAATCTGTTGTGATTGATATGAGTACATTTTCTTCAAACACGTCCTCTTGAGGAATACGTTGTTCACGTTCCAATACCATTTGTTTTTGTACGTTTTCAACCGTATGATCCTCAAACTCCCTTCCCTATCAATAAGAACAAAGAAATTTTTGTCTAGCTTCTATTTCAAAAGCTTTTGTTAGTTACTCGGACGTGTTTTAAGTCAACTGCTTCACTTGAAACGAGCCTATTTGGCCATTGATCGTTTTTTTCTTTTTCGGAACGCCCTGAACAATAATTTGGGAAAGATATGCGTCAGAGAAGCTCCTTGAACATAATAATTTTCAGAAAATATGTAAGTTACCACGACTTGTTCGAAGAGAGCCATGTGTAAGGATTATGTTCATCAGAAAAAAGGTGAAATATTGTATATAACATGCAAAAAACTCGCCGCAATGTTATCATTTTGTTGTGGAATTACCCTCCCAAAGCGTAGACCTTGTACGAAATTCAGAGTGGTACTCTTTTTCAAAGTTTAAATTGATTACCATGACATGAGAACAACTGGGTAACCTCCGTTGTTCGAACATTTATGGAACTTTAATCTTTTCTCAAAGTGCAAAGTTCCGGAAAACTTTGAATTTTTTTTCTTTTGTATCTAAGCCATTTTCGGTCACTTGTATATACAATCAGCTTACAAATGGATTAGCGTGTGTGTATGTCCTATTGTCATGCGTTCATCTATTCAGATAAATGCGAAGTGTGTTAAAGTTATAGCTATGCACATGATAAGAGATGAGAATTTTTGCGTGACGTTAGCACTTAAAAACTGATACAAACGTACTCACAAGATTTATTATATGCATTACAAAATAAAAAAAAGAAAAAAAAACATAAAAAAAATGAACATGTGTTGTTTAAAATGACAATAAAGTGGCGCGAAATATCGACGATACTTCGTTTATTTCAAATCTTCATCTGCCTTATGAGTAGAAGTTTTTTGTGAAAAAATAAATAGAAGAAGAGTTTGAAATTAGTCCCACCACAACACATAGTTTACCGCCAAACGCTCGAACAGAGTTAGACAAAAACATGGGGAAAAAAGAGAAACATAAAAAAAACGACCTTTAGCTCTTAAGAGAACGAGGAGTCCTCAAAGTTTGTGGTAGAAATAATACAATCATGTGTCTTGAAACACTATTTAAATTACCACCGAATGTGTTTATCCCCACTACCATCGAATCGCTGTTCTAACGACGAGCGCCTCGCAGCTACATACTTCAAACTACATACGTTTTTTTTTCTCGGGATGATGCTATGATTACAAATTTACATCTTGTTGATAAAGCAGGCAGGAGAAGAGAAGTATTTGATGATGTACTAGTGTTAAAGTCGTTACCACATTTGATGCAAAAATAGTGAGTAAACTGAAACGTTCAGCGTCTCATGTAAGAGTGTGTCTCATGTAAGAGTGAAAAACACGGTATTTAAAAGAAAACAAGCAAGCACAGATCTGCTTATCAGCAGAGTGTCATCTTTGAATAGATTTTGAATAACGTTGAAATGGGTTTTAAATGTGACAGTGAGCGATCTTATAGCGTACAGCTGACATTTCATACCTTTACCTTTCAAAACAATTGAAAGATACGGTACCCTGTTCGATAGAACGAAAAGTAGAATAAGTAGATTTTCAGTTCACTTTTATTACATGTCAGAGATAAATGCTTCAAAAACAAGTGACACATATATGACATATGTATCTGCATATCTGCAGGTTATTTTCTTTGCGATGGCTGACAATTCAGTTTGAAACAACTCAAAGATACAGTAGCCAATTCGAAAGAACGAAAAGATATATATATATATATATAAATGTATCTGCAAGTTATCATCTTTGCGATGGAATAGAATTCTAATGTGACAGTGAATTAAATTATGACTGACATTTCATTTTTTTCTAAAATCAAAAAGATACAGTAGTATATTTGACCTCGGCTGTCCAATCATCGCTACTACTGTCTACAGAACACAGCGCACGTCCTGGCAGCTAATGACTGTTAGCAGAGATTAGATCATTAGATATACAATGTTGTTTGATTCCCATCAAAGACCAATTTCTCGTTCATAGTTATCCGTTCACCGAGTCACCGAGTGTCGAGAATCGCAGCACGTTCGTTCTTTTTTTCGAAATTCGTTCGTGATCAAGATTACTTGACATAACTCATAACTACTGGCTTTTAAAAAAAGTAATTTTATACTGTAAGTGTTATGTTGTGTATAATAATTGCAGTACAAGTACAATTCGAGCCACTGTTTTGATTTTTGATGGTTTCACATAACATTGACACGGGACCTTCACCAAGCACATCAACTATGATGTACTATCTAATGTTTCTGAAACTAAAAAATAGTGAAGAATCCAAATGTGTTCGATTGCGATCTAAACGTGAGGGTTCTCTTTTGGAATGGTAATGGTGGGTAGGGATGGTTGAGGGCCGTCCGAGCTAGTCTGATGCACCCTCGATTGCCACAACTTCGGAACCAGATGCTTACGCAGAACGCTGCGTACCTGAAAAAAATCGTTAAGTTCTCTGTAACTCTATCTTTCTGTCTCTTAAAATATCTGTACATTTGCCTTTCTCTCTCTCTCTCTCTCTCTCTCTCTCTCTCTCTCTCTCTCTCTGTCTCTCTCTCTCTCTCTCTCTCTCTCTCTCTCTCTCCCTCTCCTTACCTCGCTGTTCATGGTCACGTAGATGATTGCGTTCACTCCACTGTTCAGCATGCACACAATAATTGTGATCGAGTAGAACTCGACGGTTTCGAATCCTGAAAAAAGTGTCTGGAAGGGATTGGAACGGGATTTCGTACCGAAATGCGGTGCGGAGAAGAAAGTGATCCAAGTGACGTTATAGGCGAGGCAAACGAGTAGACACTGCACACCAAGCCTCGCCTAGAAGAGAAAATATCTATCATCTATCATGTTTGTAGAGCATTCATTCATAAACGTTCGAAGCGTCTTTAGAATGACTCATTTACTCCATGTCAGACACTTCAAAAATCATAGTTTGATTCGGAGATTCAGAAAGATCGTTTGGTAGTTTGGTGCGTTGTTCATTTTTACTACATAAACAGGAGAGGAGATACTCATTTTCTGTTCGGGTGAGTATGATCTTGTATCTTTATAATTTCAATAAGAAATGACTGATACGTTAGAGCTTTTGAGAAAGCAGTGGTTCCTAGAAAAAGGCATAAAAATGAAAGTATATGTTTTTCATTGGTGTTAAACTGTCTACATCAAAAAATACTGATAAAAGATTGTCGAATTGTGATGCTACAGTGTTTGGTCAACTCCCTCACTTTTTTGTAGAATGTTGTTGTCTTTGCCGTGTGATTTGATAATTTATCAATTTACTTTCTTAATGATGTTGTTAATTTTTCATCTTCGTGCGCATTTTATGTAACCCCTAATGAGTAGCTGATCTCTCGCACTGTCCAGCCTATGGCTATGGTTAGCTTTTTGTCCATCAAAATACTTTTTATACTTTCCGTTCGAAGATCATTTGATCACTTTTCTCATCCCCCTTCTTTGAGTAGCGCGAACCAACCTGACTGGATCGCTTCACTCCGCTCTGCACGGAAATCTTCGATGACATCTTGCGGATACCGATGAAGAACTGAACAAAAAAATAATATCGTCGTGATAACTACATACAAAATAATCGTTGTTCGTATGGACAAGGAGAACTCACAACCACATAGCTCAGCGTGCAGGTCACCCCCGCAAAGAAGTCGAATGGGAAGTCGACGTAATGGTCCGAGTAGTTAACCACTCCTGTCATATTAGGTAGACGAAGGTAGTTGTACGAGTAGATGTGATAGTCGGGGATGATCCTGTAAAGACGAGGTGGAAAATTCTGTTAGAGACTAGTGTTATCTCCATTCCCCTCACCTGCAGCAAGGAGAGAGCACCTGTGAGTAGAGGCTCATGCCGGTCGATGCCAGGCCGGACAGAGCGAACATGTAGACGATGGAAGTGCGTGTGAAGAGTTGGATGGAGGGGAAGTAGACGACGCAAAGGCTAGAAGGAAACGCATTCATCTAGTCCGCCTACGTCTCACAATTGTGTGGTATAGCTTGTTGTGTGAATTGTTATTGGTACGATTTCAGTTTGAGGTGCTAACGAGTTCCTACCGATTCATGGCGAATATGATTTGGACGAATCCGGACAGGTCCCACACTCCCAGGAAGATGGTTGAGAGCACAGTCATCACTATGTTGTTTTCATCCCCGAAGATGTAGGACTGAAAAGGTATTTGGATGTGTGTGAATGTATATAGCAATCTACATAACAAAAACAGTACTAATAAAAAGTCTTGAAAACCACAACAACAATAACACTTTACCGTACCCCAATGATGAATGTTGGTCCAAAGTAGGCGGCGTGGATGATGAGTTGAATAGACTCGACGGCGATATTGATGACGACCATGAAGTAGATGCAGTGGTTGGAGTGAGATTGAGATGGAGACATGAGACGACCCTGCATTGTGATATTCATAATTCATATGATTGCAACTATATTCCCACACTAGGAAATGTATGGAACTTAAATGAGCATACTATTATGTACTACTCTAACTCTCGTGTACAACTACAACTATTACACAAAATAACATATTTTTTTGCAACGCGTTTTCTGAATGTTCTGTTCATTTTTAGTGTTTGGTTTCTTTATGAAAAATTGTATTTCCATGTTCCTTTGTGGTAATGGTCTATATATATATATATATATATATATATATATATATATATATATATATATATATATATATATATATATATATATATATATATATATATATATATATATATATATATATATATATATATATATATATATATATATATATATATATATATATATATACGAAATTTAGAGTGGCATGTTTCTTTAAAAGAGCACTCTAAATTTTGTGTAGAAACTACATTTTGTGTAGATATCGCTCAATATTTTGTGTAAACTACGAAACTGTGACTGTCACGTGACTGAAAATTGAAGGTCGTGTAACCTTCGATTTTCAAAATTGAGTTAGCGTTAGGGTTTGCAAATATATTATAAATAGCGCACTTTTCATAGAAAATTTATGTGAAAGACTCGACGAAATGCACGATGATGTTTTCTCCAACTTGCCAGGTATACAACGTGCTTGCGCACAAATTGTGCTTCTGGAGAATTGGAGAGGACTTCAAGGAGATTGAACAAAAACAACAACACAAATTGCAAATTTAAAGTGATGAGTTCAGAGGGTACACTACCTTTAAAAAGGGAGTTGTTGATTACGTTTCAAAAACTAACTTTAGGCTTCAAGTTGTTAGCAGTTATACCTTCTTCAAAATGTTTTATTACAAATTTAAAGTGATGAGTTCAGAAATAAGTGCCATTATGCGAAAGTACCTTGACAATTGCCCAAACGACGATGAAATTGATGACTAGGCAGACGATCATTTCGAGCCACAGTGCAGATCCGAAGAGAATCCGATGGAGGGATGGGAACCATTCCATTTTTTGCCGAATCAACCGGAAACTGAAAAAAATATTAAGAAATAAGTACAATATCCAATATGTTCTAAAATCAGAAAAAAAGACGTGCAATTCATGGAAAACAAGAAACAAACAAACAAACTGCTTGACACAGCGAAAGACAAATAAATGGTTGTTTCTTTGATATGATTTATGAACTCATTATGACACAGAAGGGAAAAGTGTGTTTCAATGAAATTGGTACCGGCTGACTCCGCGCCACCTCCGCGCACACTACGAGCGGACTCTGCGCTGCTTGTTGGCAACCCTGCGCAGAGGTGGCGCGGAGCTCGCAAATTGTGCGCGCGAAGGCCGCGCGGAGTCAGCCGGTACCAATTTCATTGAAACACACTTTTCCCTTCTGTGTCATAATGAGTTCATAAATCATATCAAAGAAACAACCATTTATTTCCAATGTAACAGAATATTGTTGCACTTATGTACATGTACATGGCGTAGTATAGGTAAATTGCACAGAATGTAACTCTCGAACACTTGATACAGAATATAGTTATGGCACAGATGACACATGGAAATAGGAAATGGAAATATGATAAACCTAGATCACGTGGTGACACTACATTCATCTAGTAATCCTGGGGAACGGATTCAGGAGTGACACTGGGAGAAGGTCTGCGGTGCCAAGAATCGTCGTGTTCGTTCCATTGCATCCGCCGCAAGTCGTTTCTGAAGCGCATATGAATGAATACGCAACAAATTCGTATACAATGTGACTCACAATGCCAATCGACAGATTCCCGGCAAGACTGCACACCAGCCCTGCTTTCTTGCGAGTAGTTCGGAACGGCCGGCCGTCGCCACTGGACCAAGTCCCACAGAAGCCAGTACAAAGTCTGAATATTTCAGTAACAGCTACGGTGAAACTGTGATATAATACCTTTTATGAACTGGAAGAAGGACTCCGGGAGACTGGTCTTCGCTTCACCATCGTCAGTTCTAGCTCTGCCTCCCGGAGCTGTGTAGGTGAAGAGTTTGATCTGTTCTCGGTCCAGTAGCAACTATAAACAAATAATTTAAAAAAAAAAACATAATTGATAAGCGTACCTTCTGGAAGACGACGCGTAAGTAGTGCCGAACCTGATGAGCCTCTTTGTTCTCATCCGCTACCGAGTTGGGAGGAGGCCTCCAGTCGAACCCCTCCAGAGTGGATAGCAAATCGACGAAGTCAACCTCCCCATCGCTCTCCCATCGAAACGGCACTTCCTCTGCGGCGAGGCATTCGAGCCGCATCACCGGGCGGAACGCCTGCGTTAAAAAAATAGATATTTACTTAAATAAAAACCTACATACCTGCCGCTGGGTTGTTGTCGGCGCTCTTGTCACTCGCTTTTTCTTCTCCCTGACCTTCTCCTCCTCTTTCTTTTGTGAGCTTGGATCCGGGAATATCGAAAATAAAATGATTAATGCGCTTGAATTTGAATAAAATACTCACCATGACGGCAAGACCAAGGATAGCATGCAGAATGTCCTTTTCAGCACCGAAGGCGCGACGAGAACGCACCGCTAGACGGCGGAGGTCCAGGTGTTTTGATCCAAACGAGGCGACAGCATGCTAATTTCTAATATTAAATAAATTAAATTTAACGTGGTACCTTGATAGTGCTTGGGTCAACGCCATCATCGAGGATAGCTGAAGTGGATAACTCTCCAATCTTGATGGGGTCGACAGCATCGTTATTGGACAGTTCGATACACATTTGCTCTGTAAGAGATCATTATGAATGAAAAACGAAGTTGTTGAAATCTTACTGAGTGGCGGCTCGATGTCGTCTTGTACGACAGCTTCTGCCTCGACCGCTGGGCGTCGCTGCTGCGTCTGCTGTGTCCGTTTTCTGCTGGCCTTTATCGTGATGTTTCCCATGTACATGTCTAGAAAATGTCAACTGTGTACTTGGTATGAACATGAACGCACACAAACACGTTATTTAACAACAAAAAACAATTTTTTTAAACTTATTTTCTCACCTTTATCACTGGCGAGTCTCCGCTCAAACTCCTCTTCAGTAATCACCTCATCTTCGTCAGAAAACTCTGCCGCCATCTCAAAAAGACAATTAAAGTTAAACTATCAAAGTGTAAACATAATATTACCAAAATATTGAAATTTAAAACAAAAAAAAATAAATTGTTCAAAGTATGGGAATTGCTTCCACATAGCGGAATTATATACCACTGGTTTACGGACCAAAAATGAAGAAGTTAAAACAATCACTTTTATTTCACAAATTACACGACGAATTCATCAAAATGTTATTTACAGGTGATAGTCAACTCAATATACACGCATTCCATAGTCCACTCCCCCATAAGTCATGCGCACTGCCGGACCCTTCACAGTATCCACGTTTACCACAGTAAACCGTTCATACCCAACAGGGCGGCCTTGGTGAAGAACTGATTCGAGCATGTGGAACGCTTGGTTGTTTCTCCTTGTGTGGACAAGCCCTTGAAGCAGATTTTGTCTGTGAGGCAGGTGACGTGCTCGAATGACCTGACGAGTCAGATCTACAAACGGATCACACGCTAGCCATGTTTCCATGATCAAGTGGACAGCACCCGGACGGTGCAGCACGAGCAGCAAGTCGCCATAGAAGTATTGCCCATTCTCCTCGTACACACACAAACTCTGCTGCGACTTGAGCGGCTTGGTGTAGAGGTCGCGGGCAGAAAACACGTACCCGCGGACATGAACGCGTCTCCTGAAACAATGATATTATATACAACAGAGAACCAATAAATCACCTCAATCTGGCGTGTCTATCGACATGACGGGAAAAAGACAGCAGATCAGGGTCGATAAGGTTCTGCTTCACAGAGCTCCGCTTGGGGAGATAGACAGTGGAACTGATTCGAATATCGACAGGAAACCGCGTCTGTAAACAGACTATAGAGCACACTAGATATGTAACGTGACAGATGAAAATGAGCGCACACTCACCGGTCCGTGGATATGTTTCAACAATCGAACAACAGCGGGGTGGTGACATGGTTGGAGGATTTGGATACACTCCCGGACGAGCAGTTGTCTGAAATGACAGAAGTTTTTTCCGATAAGGAAGCCATGCCTACCTGTCTAGACATGTCCCGACAGGATCTGGCACTCCCTCTTGAGGAAGACGGATGTTGAAAGATCGATGGAAGCCCTCGAACTTCCCAGTAGAGACGGCGCTGACACGGCCACGTTCCAGCATCTCGTCGGTCATGTGGGAGAATACATGCTGAATTGAGTGAATCACACGCGTGTATGACACAATATATTATAAGATTTAGAACAATAGAAAATAAGCAATAATAAACTTACGTGGTCCTTCATGGAAGTGGTGTGTCGAGAGAGAAACACTTGTCCAAGTGTTTGCGCCAGAGAGAGCTGCTGTCGGAACTCGTCGATGTCAGTCACAGTCTCGGGTTCTGAAACTAACATAAATGAATAATACTTTCTTTGAACATACCGTTGACACGTACAAATACATTCCACAGAATGCAAGCGGAGACTGCGACTCCAATATCACGAACGTCTCCGTTAACCACGTGCATCGGCAGCATACAGCGGAAAAGCTGAAATATTTGTATAATAAAACAATGTACATCAATGATAATCAGATTGCTTACCAAGGAAATCTCACTCCCCGACAGACGAGACAACGCAACTCCTCCTTTGATGATATTGTGCTGGTAGGTGTAGTTGAATATTCCGTGAAGACACTTGACCATATCGCTTCGCTTCGTAGCCGAAACACCGAATTCCCTGGTCTTCCTTTTTGCTGGAGGTGAGAGAATATCTGAATCAGAAAAGTAAAGACGGAATACAATAACTTGATTAAATTATCTTACCCTTCAACAACGTTTTCATCACTCCTTCATGAAGAGCGTGTAACTCGTCGAAAAGAAGGTCGGTTGACGCAGCAATCAGCGGGACGAGACCGTTAGCTGATACAACGAAATACATTATTCAAAACATTGCTACTCACATCTTCCGAATCCATCTGTGCGTGCCCTGGCACTCCTTATGGCGTCTTGCCTCGTTCGTCGCGGACCGGCTCTCCAAGACCAGTCAACGATGACGCCCGAGTGAACTCCTCTTATCCGACACTTACCACAATTGTAGAGTCGCATCCAGTTGTAAATGGCAAACATCTCCCGTGCACCCTAAGATGCGATTACTCTAAACTTATGAACGTTATTCCCACCTTGAAATCTGCGGCGACTCCATAAATCCTGACTGACACTTCGTACTGGACATTATCCACTGTCCAGACCACACCTCGTGCCAAATGAGTCAGCTCTCTGTTCAACGATGCCAATGGGATCTATAGAAAGTGTGGTTAGGTTGATCCAAAATCAATCAACTGACATTAAAATCGGCAGATTTGATCGATGATGAGAGTGCCAAGACCGAAGCAATCGCAACGTTCTGGTAGACTTTCTTCTCCTGAGGAAGATCCTCGATGAGAACGTAGAAGGGGATCAACTCGCTGCTGAAATTGAGTGAAAAGTGAATCAATTCCAAATAACAATCACACCTGCTGACTCTTTTAGCGCGGAACCCGTCGTACCCGATGGTAACTTGCAAGGTTATCTTCTTCCTTGCAACATCCGCAGCAGTCTCTACTTGTTCTCGAAACCGTTCACACTCGTGTACATGTCGCCGAGCATCTCTGCACAAACATTTAAATTGCAGATACAGCCGCTGTCTACTCACTGTTGGGCCCTCCGCGCCAGATTGTGTACAGCACAAATGTCGGGCAAATTAGAAGCAAATATACGTTGAAGTTGTGGCTCGAGCTTGAGTAATGTAACTTGGTGAAGTGCAGCCGGTGTCCCTCGTTGAGCAGAAGAACTAAAATCAAGTAGTAGGCACACAACAATACAAAGATTACATACTTGTAGAGCGCACATCGAGGGTTCACACACGTCGAGTTGCGACCGGAGACGGGCACTTGGCAAGTGCCGCAGTATAATGACTCGGCCTCGCAGAACGAATCTAGCAGTTGCTGCTTTGCTTCTCCGATCTAAGAAAACACATATGCGTAATTGAATTCATGAAACATAAACATACCTCTCCCTCAGAGAACAACGAGTATGACGCAGTCATCACTTCGGCCAAATCATGGTCCAACCGGGACGAACCCGTTTTAATATGATATATACTAGACGGGTCCAATCACCTAAGATGCATTAATTAAAATAAACTATGACTTAAAAACTCACTCATAATGTGCCTCGGGCCTGCTGGAGGTGGTGGCACAGGGGGTGGAAGAGGAAGTTGAACAGGAACGGGTCGCAGAGCCATTTCCTCTCCGTCATCATTGTTTAGATCGATGTCGTGGCCTTGTCCAGCATCGGGCGGCGGTGGTGGGTATTCATGTCCAGACAAAACATTCGGCAGTTGTTTTATCGACTTGTATGGCATTCTAGGTTTACATTCGCTGCAATATATCACATTGAAATACTTATAAAAAATTAGCATATATAAAGAAAAAAAGAGAACAACAATTTCGATTTACCCAAAATGTGTGAACAGGTTCCAACAACTAAGTTATTGTGACAGTGTCCCGTTATGTCACATAAGAAACCGTAAAATAAACAAATCGCTAAACAAATCGGTCCATGTTTTCCACACAATCCTCAACTTGATCAATTACATAAACGTTATCCATTTTCCGCTATCCCTACGGTCAGAAATTTTAATAGACTATTTTCCCAGGTGGTTGCCAGATCTCACAACAAACGCCACAATCCCTTCCCCTCATTCTTTGGCTATGCCGGATTCGCTTATCCACGCCCGGCTTCGGTTGGCTGGCGCCCAGTCTCTCGCGAGACCCGGCCTCTCGAAAGAGGCCGCCACCTAGGCTCGTACGGGAGGTAGGCTACCTGCTCATAGTTAACGGAATGAGGGTACAAAGAGAAGCGCTGTGTGAGATTCAACCTAGCAACCCATCGTAGAAACAGTTGAACACACTTTATCCGAATTTAGTTCGAGGACACCAGCTCGAATCAGATAGAAGTACGCACAACGGAATCTTAGCGACTCTCGGGAAAATAGCACACGAAAAATGAATAAATAAATACAAACTGCACTTGTGACTGTAGATGAGACGGTCGGCCGACAAGAGTTGCTGCCGAGTGGGCTGAAAGCCAGCCATGTTCAACCGTTGACGAAATCTCATTCATTCAATCAATCAGTCAGTTCTATCATCCATTCGTGCAATGCAATACGTGACACGCATTTTTGCAACATTCACAGCACATTCACTCAAGAAGGGGAGAGAGAGAGGAGATAGGGAGAGAGAAGAGAGAGGGAGGAGAGAGGGAGAGAAGAGAGAGGGAGAAGAGAGAGGGAGAGAGAGAGAGAAGAGAAGAGAGAGGGAAAGAGAGGAGAGAGGGAGAGAGGGAGAGAGGGAGAGAGAGAGAGAAGAGAAGAGAAGAGAGAGAGAGAAGAGAAGAAAGAGAGAGGGAGAGAGAGAAGAGAAGAGAAGAGAGAGGGAAAGAGAGGAGATAGGGAGAGAGGGAGGGTACAACGAAAGAGCATTGATGATAATTATAGATAACAAAGTGTTACTGTAGTAACTTCAATCATTTCAAAACACATTTCGAATCATTTTCATTCTTGAAAAAAAACATGCGTCAAACATTGAAAAAACACATGCAATATATAGAATACAAACAATTAATACATGCGATACCAAGGCACATAGTTCGGTCATCTCATCCTTTTCCTCACCGTTCATACAATCAAGACAAATGAGTCAGTAGCAAAAACACACAAAAAACCTAGTCGATAAGCACCTTTACGGTCTGCGGGGTCAAGCGCTTGCCGAAGTGCGTGCTCTCCTGGTTCACCGGTCGGCGCTCGCTGCAAAGCAAAGTGCCATATGTATGACAGATAATCATCATCTGTGCCTTTGCAAGACCAAATGTATAATCAATGCAACTCGCACTCGGCCGCACCCACCGTTTTTTTGGGCATCGATCCTCTCTTCCAGTACTTTTTCTGAGACTGCAGCTGTCCAATCTCCTTGGCCAGTCGATTCATATCTGCTGCTGCTGCTGCTCCGTCTCGCGCATCTTAAACATCAATCAAGCGTTTCTGTATTACCTATTACCTCCTATTACTCGATTAGTTAGCATGGCTCATTTCCTTGTTATCGTCGTATTGAATACACACCCAAATGCGATTGAATTTCTACTATGCAATATTATCCATGCTATACGACTCGACGCAATTTCCCCTTATCCTGGTGCACAGCTTCACCCGGCCGGTTGAACAGCTGGTAAAAGGTAAAGGTAAAGGTAAAGGTATCCCCCCTATTAAATCCCGACAAAAAGAGCAGCTGGTACATGGACGAAATGTCTGCAACACGCACTTACGCACCACTACTACGAAGACTGCTACAGTAGCCACAAAACAATCTACAGTACCTCTGTAACCCACCGCTGGCGTCGTCCATGGGCAGAACGATCTTCCTGTCCGGCAGCTTGATCCATGACGGGCGCAGCACCAACGCCGCCGGCCACACGCCTGCAAGGGGGCAATGATGACGTCACAACGAGAAAACAAGTAGGCCCAACTTCGACCCACATATCGGGCTAGATTTCTAATGTATGGATAACAAACAAAACAGAAGCCATAAAATATTGTGTACAGTACCCCAAATACAGAGTACAGTAGCCCCTGGTCACGCACCATCGGGCCACTCGTCGGTGGTCATGATGTGCGCCGTAGTGCCGCCGTAGGGTGAACTTGGGAGGGGGCGCGAGTTACGCGGCTGCGACGGAACCTGCAAGGAGGGAGATGGAGGAGATCACGGAAAGAGTATATTACGATACCATGAGATGATATGTTTCACAACATCATCATGAAAATAATGGTGAGATATAATGCGGCAAGGCCAGCATCAGAAAGAAAAACTACATTTAATCTGATACGAAATTCTAAACATAGCGCAGTTGTGAAATAAACCAACCTGGTTAAATATCATCGCCAGTTCGACCTGTGAGCAAATAGTAGACAAATAAACAACAACAAACTAACTTCTTGATGAGCCGCGCGGCCATCCTGGCAAGCCGTCCGAGATCGACATGCGTGATGTTGGCCGCCCATGGCGCCCATTCGCGCAGCCTGTCCCCACGCTCACCGATATGGAAGCGCTGCAAAATCAATCGATAATCAAAAAATCAATGCGTGCAAGTCTTAAGCTTGTCAGATGAATGCAATCAAATCAATCAAGAATCAATCGATACTTATCACTCACGATGACGTCGAGTTCCTCTGCGACGAACCGGATGAACACCTCGGCGGTGCTGACCGCGTGGCGCGCGGCGGCCTCGTCCACCGTGCGATGCCGTCTCTCCGACATCTCCAAGGGAGGCATCACACGGTGCCTCGGCTGTGGAGACGCGCACGGAATCTGCAGCTCTGCAATGGGATAGATGGTTATCTCGATAATCGCCCGGGTTACAGCTGTGTTACCAGTTTCTACGTAGTTGCATCCACGCACGCAAGCGCAAGTCGCACTCGCACATACCCACACACATCTCAGCCTTCTCCTCGATAGTCTTCTCCTTCCCCTCACACTTCTCCTCGATATCACTCTACATTCAATGTCATTGATGACAAGCCACTGGAGTAATACAAATACAGTGTGCACCTTGCTCCCTCTCCTTCTTACCAGGGCGAGTTGGCGTTTCGCCCTTCCCTCCCGTGCTGGCCGTCATTGACGTACTCAGCCGCGGCGGGACACTTGCTGCTCTTCACCAAGTCACCACGCCAAGTGCAACCCGCTGCAACACACACGTACATGTCGAAGCAACTATAACAATAACACGTCACAAACACATAATGTCATAATATATAAACTCAAATTCCATAGCCTCAAAGGGTGTGTTCTTACCACTGAGCTTCTGAGCTTGACGTCGAGCATCGCCGCTTTCTTCTTCTCCCGCACCTCGCAACACAACAACATCTGAAAATAGCTGTAAAAACACATTCAAAACAAAACACCTCAGTTGCTTCCGCATAGATATCATCTAAAATCTGCATCGACCACAAACAACGCCGCTCACCCGAGTTGGTTGTTCCCGAAGGCGGCGGGCGTGGTCGTCTTGTTGCGTATCCAATAGGAGAGGGTGGCCGCGTCGGCCTTCTCCCGCTGCATCGTAAATCGTAAACGTCGTAAACGAAAACATAGTAAACATTGTAAACGAACTGCTGATCCTACATATCGATCTATATACATACAAGCGACAGATACCTTTCCCTTCCAGTTTTCTCAATCAGATCGATAATTGATAGTGATACTTTGAGCATGTATGATATCTGATGAGAAATAGAGATAGCAAAAACGCGCAACTCGCAACTCACCCCTCATCTCGCTGTCGCGCGTGTCGCACACAATGAGCAGCGCCTCCTTCGTACCCAGCAGCGTACGCTCGAACACTCAAAACAAAACATACACAACATAAAACAACAAACAATAATGATAACATTTTATTAAATAACGAACCCACATTCGTCAAGTCCCACGTGAAGGGCATCGTGTCTCGTCGCCCACGAGCACAATCTTTCCTTCATCCACCGCGGATGCCAAGCGGACCGGCTGAAAGAGTAAAATGAGAGTAAGGTATCAAACAATACAAATATTGGCTGAAAGTTATTACGATGAGTTATTACGATGTTTAGAATCATATGTCACTCGTCTCTTTAATCGCGTATAATTGAATCTCCAACTTCGGTGGTCGATCCCTGCAAAGTCGACCGGCACACAGGACACAGGCTGTTGAATGTAGAACTGAAAATATTTAAACTTGTATCAATAAATAACAAATCAAGAATACAATCAAAAACAAACATACATACAATCGAGCCCCGGGCCTCCGCAACAAAAAGCAAGGGCGTGTCTTCGGAGTGAGTGTGCGCAATTCAAGCTATATGAGTCAACATAGAAATCTTCAAGGTACTATATACTATATGAGAGTCAGTGAGCCTAACTAAATTACTGACTGATTGTTAGGGATTTGGGATGAGCAAAATTCAGATTTCGACGAGAGCGCTAGCTCAATTCCACAAAGAACGTGTGATTTGAAGCGCCGTTCTAGGATTACAGTGCTAACTATCTCTCTGCAACGCCTTAAATAAGCGTTAAATTTTTTTGCGCTTCGTCAAACTGCGCGGGAGGCGGAGTTGGAGATCGCAATACACAGACCATGTGCTAGTGTGATGCATATGCCTTGACATACGCGTGCGGCTGATTAATGCGTGTGTGCGACTTAGCCTATTATACTGCATCCATCCATGCAGGTAAATGTTATAGCTTCCATTCAATTAATTCCATCACATTTTGCTTCTATCCGTTCAATTGTGATACTTGTGCCGTCTTATCTCTTATTCCTATTTTGTTTTGAAAAAAGATTTTGATTGGTTTTTGATGATTACGGTAGCTGTGAAATGGCGTGATTTCGAAATGCCAAAACGCTCATGGATAATATCCATGAGCGCTTTTGAATTTCACAGAGATTGTTCGAAATCACCCAGTACGAGTTTTACCAAATCAGCTGCATTGATAGATTCTCCGTCTTTCTTGTGCACTTTTTCTTTGAGAAAAGAGTGGATGCGACTACAATGAACAAAAGTTGTGCGGCAGTGTACATAATAAACAAACAAACTGGCGAACATTTTCAGACACATCGGTGCTTCCTTGCTCACCATGTCTTTTGCTCACCATAGAGAGAGAAAGAGAGAGAGAGAAAAAGAGAGAGAGAGAGAAAGAGAGAGAGAGAGAGATGTAGTAGCAGAGCGAAACTGGTAAAGCCGAGAAAAGATACACTTACTGCATCGCTACGTGACAACTTTTGAAAGATGAGAACAGTTCCGCTTCAGTGACTGCATCTTTGATAAATTGCCTTTACTCCTATGATTTTAATAGTCCTACAAAAAATCTAGACACTTTGTTCTTTCAAAGTGCGTTTTGGTGGTTTTGTTTTCTGATAATCGTTGGTGAGTGAACCGCGTCTAGCTGGTTAAAAAAATTTTTGTACAATACACAAAAAAGTGGAACATTTTGTGAACTGAAGCTTTTGAGGGCACTGTCATTTCACCGACTAGCCGCGAGATCAAAAGAAATATACCAATCATTACATAGTTGAAACGTACATACAATTACACAAAGCAAAGCATTGTTTACGAACAGGTTCACGAACAGGTTCAGAATGATTCAGTTTAAAAAAAACGAAGTTCACAATAACAACAATTTTAACAAAGAAAAAGAAAATTGAAGGTTGTTTTGCCAACAGATGAATTTCGAACTGATTACAGTCAACGATTTTTGGTTGAAACATTGATTTTGAAGAAACGGTTTATATAAGTTTAAAAATACATAGTAAAGTTTTATATTTTCAATGCGTTGGCCAGTATCGAAGAAAAGTATGGTGAAGTGAGTTTCGTCATTTCATATCAGAAGAAATCAAAGAACTGTCTCTACAAATGTCTCAGTGAGCGGCGTTTAGAAGTCAAAGTGGAGAGAAGAGAACATAGAACTGACTCTATGTACAAAAGTCTCGGTGAGACGTATGAGTGAAGACTAAAAGAAGAGAGCATAGGAGACGCTACAAAAAACTGTTCCCGTTTTGTTGAGGTTGACGTATGAGTACTTTTATCAAGTGTAGAGAGAAGAGCGCATAAAACTGAATCTACAAAAATCGCGATAAATGATAAATGGTGTGTGATAGTAGATAGATAGCTCGAAAGTAGAAAAAGTAGAGAAGAGAACGTAAAATCTTTTCTACAAAGTCGCTGTAACCTCTGCAAAGACAGGAAGGTGAATTGAAAATGCCTCTCATCTCATGTTTTCATTATTCAGTGTACACTTCCGGTCTTGAATATTTTATATTATTTCATAGCACCACTAATTCGGAGACATGTGATTAAGTGACTGTATAATGAACGTATGTGAATAAATAATTTGTTTTTGTGAATATATAGTGTAGCAAATGCTTCAGAATTCAAGTAATATACTATAATTGTGAGAAAAATATTCTTTTTTTTCAAACATTGTTTTTACGTTATGCAGATTATAATATTTTGTTCCATGCCGATAAATGTTTCAGCTAAATGTCTCATGCATGCTTGGAGTAAAGTTCATTAGTGTCATTCAATACTTTTATGTTATAATCCTTGTTTTGTCTTGAAATTATTTGGTCTATCAATTATTTGCAAATGTATTTGAACCCCAAGTACTGTAAATGCCGGATAAATGTTAACGGTTCTATGCGCTATGCATGACATTAAAGAGTACATTCCATGTGAGAACATTGAATCGTAGATACAAAATATGTTCACAAATTATAAGAACATCGTGATCACTGTAAAATATGAAATGCATGTATGTACATAGAAAATAATATGAAAAGGTAAGTGGGGCATCTGGAGGTAATTGAAGCCCTTTTTCTTATGTTCACGATTCGATCGCGTAAACGAACAAAAAGGTATACCGTTATCCCCGTACTCGCCCAAACAACGGGTGTTTTTTTAACGGTTTTTTTTTAACATTCTCGCCGAATTTTTTTTACTTTTGCTGTCTCTCAAACAAATGCTTCATAAACGTAGTGGAGGTTGTGATCACGCTTTGTTTTCACAAATACAGTAACCTTTTATAAGTATCACTTGCTAAAAATCAACGGAACGTGTGGAAAAGAGAGCAACGAAGTTTGCATTTCGTAGTGAGAAGTACCCAACAGGCGCGCAAAAGTGTATAACCGTACTCCGTCGAGACACTTTTGGTTTCTTGTCAGATGAAGCAGGCCGTGTGATGTCCCCATTACTGTGTTGTTTGTTCAGATATGTATGTATAGTAATTCCAGAAATCGGTTATAGACCTGCAACCTGTTTAGTAGAAAACGTACGTTTTATCTTCTAATGCTATCATCATATCAACCATCACGTGATATAGTATAAAGGCAGTTAGCTATTCAAATACACTTTGTACTAACTCGACAAACAATAAAGTTATGAGATTTTTCGATATAAGTGAATGAATGGAAGGAAACGAGTTGGTCAACGAAAAATCGAATCAACACATTACATATAAAGGTTTCTATAGTCATCGGTATACAATTTGCAAATAAAATGTAGCTACAAAAAGGAACAGATCTCATAAAAGTCATATGGGTAATCTATGAGAAGAGCTTGCTGAGACCAAAGAAGGGGTAGGGCCGTTTGCCGTCGGGACACTGCTGCTTCTCACACTGCTCCGAAGACGCCGACGTGCCGTCGCCACATCTAAACCATCTCTCTCTCCCTCCCTCCCTCTCACCCTATCTACTTCCTCTCTCTCTCCCTCCCTTTCCTTCTTTCCTCTCCCTCTCTCTCTCTCTCTCTCTCTCTCTCTCTCTCTCTCTCCTCTCTCTCCCTCTATCCCCCTCTCTCCCTCTCTCTCCCCCTCCCTTCCTCCCTGCCTACCTCGTGTCGTCCCCGCATGGACACCTTCTTCTCCGCAGCCTCTGTCCTGGCCCACAGCTGGTCGTGCAGTCACTCCACTGCGACCAGCGCGCCCAGTCACACTCCTTCGAGGGGCGGCTGCAAGGGGATGAGGGGTGAGAAGAGAGAACAGGGGAGTAGAGATATGAACTCCAAAATAAATCTGATGTGCATTCCGTTCAGCATACGGTATGTTCAAAAAGTTCAAATTCCACGGTAATGTTTTCAACGAAACATTCTGAGCTACGTTACTTAGCGTAAGTGCGAGCGTATTATATCTGAGTTGTAAGTCATGAAACCATTAGAACTAGAAAAGCCAATCTGGCTCCAATATCGGAAGAAAACTAAGGAACCAACTTCTTCTGTCTCTTGAGCGACGCCCGCTCGAATGTCTCGGCAAAGTCCTCACTCGGGTTTTCAGCCGAGTTGTCCTGGATTGGAAATGATGTTAGAACAGGATCACGTGTATGTGTGCTACCTGATCATGTATCCATCAACTATTACTTACTCAACTTATATCGGAGTCATGCGGACAAACAAACGACTTCCGCTGCTCACCTTATCGACTTCCTTATCTATCGCAGTCTCGAGACTCGCTGCCTCGGATGACGTGAGCTCGTCCGAGTGATCCTCGGCAGCGTCGTCGCCAGTCGAGAAGGCACGGATCTTCGTCAGACCGTTCACTGCAAGGGAGAGGTGGGGGGGGAGAGAGAGAGACAGAGAGAGAAATGGAGAGAGAGGGAGAGAGGGAGGGGGAGGAAGGGAGAGAGGGGGAAGAGAGATAGAGTGTACCCATGGTCTCGTGGAGAGCTCCCTTGACGGATATGTCTTCAGTGTCCTGCGATGCCTCTCCTTCTTCACACGGCATCTCTTCCGTAGACAAGCCAGAGCACTGACAGTCGGACACGAGTTCTGGAATAGGTAATTAGTATGAGAGAGAGAGAGAGAGAGAGAGAGGAAGAGATAGATATAGAAAGAAGAGAGAAAGAGAGAGAGAGAGAGAGAGAGAGAGAGAGAGAGATGATAGGAGAGAGAGTGGAGGGGGAGAGAGATACGCTCACCCCCTGCCCCGATGCAGAATCTGTTTCTCTGTCGCTGTCTGGTGGCCTGACACGTCGACCACTCAGCCCACTTGGACCACCGGCAAACCTGACGGAATTTTATTAGTCTGTTTTAACCGTAAATGTTTAGTTGTGGTTTGTCAGTTGTAAAAAAACCTTTGGCACCTCCTTCGTATGTGGTGAAGGCGATTTCTTTTCAAGAAATTACAGACTACGTTTCACATTAGCCGTTTATATTGTAAAGAATGAAGAATAACAATTTTTCTCCAACTCCAATTTGTTTTATAGAAGATTGATAGAAGAAAATATAATGAATGCGCACACACCTTATATGGGTACTAGGTGGTAATCTACGAAAAAACTGCAACTTTAAAGAAGCGCACCTTATATGGGTAGTGTGTGGTTGTGAGGGGGCTGTCTCTCTCCTCGAATACCGCCCCCGTCTCGTAGGTCTGCTCCTGGTGCGAGACTGTGATGCCGGTCTGCAGAAAAGGGGGTAAAGGGTTTATTATTGTTAGCTACTTGTTAGTTCGCATTTCAATGAGAACATCGTTATGATTTAGTTTTTTTTCTTTGAGTGTGAATCTGACACACTCTTTAGAGGCCCCCGAAGGAGAAACGAGAGGATGCGAAAAGACTGAGAGTGACACAATTTGGATAATCTTACCTTGATGGGTACATACTCGTCCTTTGCTCCTCTTCCGCCCTCCCTCCGAGCAGTCGCATATGCATCCGAGCTCCCATCATCCCCGAGGTTCTCGCCCCGCACGATCGAGAGTTGCTTGTCTGAAAGGTGTAGAAGAAGAATACTATCTTCAAACTCTGAGATCTGAGATTTTACAATACACACCTGCTGTGATCACATCTCCGCCTCTCCCTCGCGACTCCACTCCAGCATCCTCTCCCTCCTCTCCCCTCTCCCTCTCCCTGTCCCGGTCTCGATTCGTCTCCGATCGGAACACTGAGGTCGACAGCACCTCGCGGTCAGAAGACGAGAACGAGGAACAGTCCTGGAAGGTTTAAGCATTCAAGAAAGAGAGAGGGGAGGGAGAGAGAGAAAGGGGAGGGGGAGAGAGAGAGAGGAGAGAGAGAGAAAGGGCCACTCACGGCTCCTATCCGGCATCCCCTCTCCTCGGTGTCCCCTCCTTGGCAGCTGCATGATGGATCTGGCATGGCTGGTCCTCTGCGAGAAGGTGACCGATCACAGAAGCGACGACGACGCTCACGACCCGACTGGAAACGGAGTTGACATTTTCAGGATATGTCCTTCGCGTCATTTGGAAGTGTATTGGTGGTCACAAGGGGAAACCTGTCGCAGCCGCTGCTCTCTCTCCCTCTCTCCCCTTCCCTCTTCCTCTCTTTCCCCTCTCCCCTCTCTCCCCCACTCACCCTGCACCTGTCGCACCCGCACCACTCTCCCCACTCGCTCCACTCTCTCCCCTCTCTCCTCCCCCCCACTCACCCTGCACCTGTCGCACCCGCACCACTCTACCCACTCGCTCCACTCTCTCCCCTCTCTCCTCTCCCCCACTCACCCTGCACCTGTCGCACCCGCACCACTCTCCCCACTCGCTCCACTCTCTCCCCTCTCTCCTCTCCCCCACTCACCCTGCACCTGTCGCACCCGCACCACTCTCCCCACTCGCTCCCCTCTCCCCCACTCACCCTGCACCTGTCGCACCCGCACCACTCTCCCCACTCGCTCCACTCTCTCCCCTCTCTCCTCTCCCCCACTCACCCTGCACCTGTCGCACCCGCACCACTCTCCCCACTCGCTCCACTCTCTCCCCTCTCTCCTCTCCCCCACTCACCCTGCACCTGTCGCACCCGCACCACTCTCCCCACTCGCTCCACTCTCTCCCCTCTCTCCTCTCCCCCACTCACCCTGCACCTGTCGCACCCGCACCACTCTCCCCACTCGCTCCACTCTCTCCCCTCTCTCCTCTCCCCCACTCACCCTGCACCTGTCGCACCCGCACCACTCTCCCCACTCGCTCCACTCTCTCCCCTCTCTCCTCTCCCCCACTCACCCTGCACCTGTCGCACCCGCACCACTCTCCCCACTCGCTCCACTCTCTCCCCTCTCTCCTCTCCCCCACTCACCCTGCACCTGTCGCACCCGCACCACTCTCTCCCCTCTCTCCTCTCCCCCACTCACCCTGCACCTGTCGCACCCTGCACCTGTCGCACCCGCACCACTCTCCCCATTCGCTCCACTCTCTCCCCTCTCTCCTCTCCCCCACTCACCCTGCACCTGTCGCACCCGCACCACTCTCCCCACTCGCTCCACTCTCTCCCCTCTCTCCTCTCCCCCACTCACCCTGCACCTGTCGCACCCGCACCACTCACCCCACTCGCTCCACTCTCTCCCATCTCTCCTCTCCCCCACTCACCCTGCACCTGTCGCACCCGCACCACTCTCTCCCCTCTCTCCTCTCCCCCACTCACCCTGCACCTGTCGCACCCGCACCACTCTCCCCACTCGCTCCACTCTCTCCCCTCTCTCCTCTCCCCCACTCACCCTGCACCTGTCGCACCCGCACCACTCTCTCCCCTCTCTCCTCTCCCCCACTCACCCTGCACCTGTCGCACCCGCACCACTCACCCCACTCGCTCCACTCTCTCCCCTCTCTCCTCTCCCCCACTCACCCTGCACCTGTCGCACCCGCACCACTCTCTCCCCTCTCTCCTCTCCCCCACTCACCCTGCACCTGTCGCACCCGCACCACTCTCTCCAATCTCTCCTCTCCCCCACTCACCCTGCACCTGTCGCACCCGCACCACTCTCTCCCCTCTCTCCTCTCCCCCACTCACCCTGCACCTGTCGCACCCGCACCACTCTCTCCCCTCTCTCCTCTCCCCCACTCACCCTGCACCTGTCGCACCCGCACCACTCTCTCCCCTCTCTCCTCTCCCCCACTCACCCTGCACCTGTCGCACCCGCACCACTCTCCCCACTCGCTCCTCTCCCCCACTCACCCTGCACCTGTCGCACCCGCACCACTCTCTCCCCTCTCTCCTCTCCCCCACTCACCCTGCACCTGTCGCACCCGCACCACTCTCTCCCCTCTCTCCTCTCCCCCACTCACCCTGCACCTGTCGCACCCGCACCACTCTCCCCACTCGCTCCACTCTCTCCCCTCTCTCCTCTCCCCCACTCACCCTGCACCTGTCGCACCCGCACCACTCTCCCCACTCGCTCCACTCTCTCCCCTCTCTCCTCTCCCCCACTCACCCTGCACCTGTCGCACCCGCACCACTCTCTCCCCTCTCTCCTCTCCCCCACTCACCCTGCACCTGTCGCACCCGCACCACTCACCCCACTCGCTCCACTCTCTCCCCTCTCTCCTCTCCCCCACTCACCCTGCACCTGTCGCACCCGCACCACTCTCTCCCCTCTCTCCTCTCCCCCACTCACCCTGCACCTGTCGCACCCGCACCACTCTCTCCCCTCTCTCCTCTCCCCCACTCACCCTGCACCTGTCGCACCCGCACCACTCTCCCCACTCGCTCCACTCTCTCCCCTCTCTCCTCTCCCCCACTCACCCTGCACCTGTCGCACCCGCACCACTCTCTCCCCTCTCTCCTCTCCCCCACTCACCCTGCACCTGTCGCACCCGCACCACTCTCTCCCCTCTCTCCTCTCCCCCACTCACCCTGCACCTGTCGCACCCGCACCACTCTCCCCACTCGCTCCACTCTCTCCCCTCTCTCCTCTCCCCCACTCACCCTGCACCTGTCGCACCCGCACCACTCTCCCCACTCGCTCCACTCTCTCCCCTCTCTCCTCTCCCCCACTCACCCTGCACCTGTCGCACCCGCACCACTCTCCCCACTCGCTCCACTCTCTCCCCTCTCTCCTCTCCCCCACTCACCCTGCACCTGTCGCACCCGCACCACTCTCTCCCCTCTCTCCTCTCCCCCACTCACCCTGCACCTGTCGCACCCGCACCACTCTCTCCCCTCTCTCCTCTCCCCCACTCACCCTGCACCTGTCGCACCCGCACCACTCTCCCCACTCGCTCCACTCTCTCCCCTCTCTCCTCTCCCCCACTCACCCTGCACCTGTCGCACCCGCACCACTCTCCCCACTCGCTCCACTCTCCCCCCTCTCCCCCCTCCCCCCACTTACCCTGCACCTATCGCACCCGCACCACTCTCCCCACTCGCTCCACTCTCCCCCCTCTCCCCCCCTCCCCCCACTTACCCTGCACCTATCGCACCCGCACCACTCTCCCCACTCGCTCCACTCTCTCCCCTCTCTCCTCTCCCCCACTCACCCTGCACCTGTCGCACCCGCACCACTCTCTCCCCTCTCTCCTCTCCCCCACTCACCCTGCACCTGTCGCACCCGCACCACTCTCTCCCCTCTCTCCTCTCCCCCACTCACCCTGCACCTGTCGCACCCGCACCACTCTCCCCACTCGCTCCACTCTCTCCCCTCTCTCCTCTCCCCCACTCACCCTGCACCTGTCGCACCCGCACCACTCTCCCCACTCGCTCCACTCTCCCCCCTCTCCCCCCTCCCCCCACTTACCCTGCACCTGTCGCACCCGCACCACTCTCCCCACTCGCTCCACTCTCTCCCCTCTCTCCTCTCCCCCACTCACCCTGCACCTGTCGCACCCGCACCACTCTCCCCACTCGCTCCACTCTCTCCCCTCTCTCCTTTCCCCCACTCACCCTGCACCTGTCGCACCCGCACCACTCTCCCCACTCGCTCCACTCTCCCCCCTCTCCCCCCCCTCCCCCCACTTACCCTGCACCTGTCGCACCCGCACCACTCTCCCCACTCGCTCCACTCTCTCCCCTCTCTCCTCTCCCCCACTCACCCTGCACCTGTCGCACCCGCACCACTCTCTCCCCCCTCTCCTCTCCCCCACTCACCCTGCACCTGTCGCACCCGCACCACTCTCCCCACTCGCTCCACTCTCCCCCCTCTCCCCCCCTCCCCCCACTTACCCTGCACCTGTCGCACCCGCACCACTTTCCCCACTCGCTCCACTCTCCCCCCTCTCCCCCCCTCCCCCCACTTACCCTGCACCTGTCGCACCCGCACCACTCTCCCCACTCGCTCCACTCGCACTCTCTCGCCGGTCTATCCAGGGAGACGGCACAGGAAGACGCACACGGACGGGTCTCCAAGGATGGACCGGAGCAGATGCACTAGATAAAGAAAACAAGAGTAAACGCGATTTATTCAGTTCATTGAGTTTGAAGAAATTTGTTATGGAAACGTTATTTGTTTAGAGGTTTGCCTCTTGCACTAGACGAGAAACATAACGTGCATTTGAAACGTTATGTTACGGGTCAAAAGATTCTGAGCTCGTATGACTACTCACAATGAAATATCAGAAACCAGATCACATGGATACCTACTACTCACATGCACACACGCATGCACTATATCCGAAACAAGCGATGAAAAGACACCGCTAGGGAGAATAGACTACACCGCATACGATCGAGAGTTCGTGAGTTCACTAGACGTGAGAAAATCTTGTGTCACTGTGCCACTGTCGCTATTTATCAATGTCTGGTTTGGCTCTGTTAAAAAACATTAAAAACTGTATCAAACGAAATGGTTGAAATAACGTATTTCGTAAACTGATGGAACGTATTGCAGTGAAAAAAACTACGTTCAAACCTGTAAACCTGTGTGATAACAACATTGTGATAGTATGGACTACCTGTTCGGCCATTCTCTTCTTTCTCCCATTCACTGGCACTATTCTCTGCAGTCCTGCGAATACCGGAGAAGAAGCAGGAATGTAGTGGGTGTTGCTGGAAAAGATGAAATCACAACTTATTGACATTCTGAAAAAAACACACATACGTTTCGAAGAGTGCAAAAAAGTTGAAACCGGTAAAATACTAATTTGATGTTTTTGTTACTTTCGTTTTTATGAACCTCTAGTCCTCTCGATTTTATTTGTTGCGCAAACACACGTGGAAACTACTAACAATATAATATAGTCAGCCCATGCACATTTGTTCGTCATACGAAACTGATCACTTACCCTACGCCTCCTCCCACCGGCCCTGCTTGATAGCGGGTCGCGCTCACTCCGCCTCCTCCGCGAACCTGAGTGGTTCCATGAGTGAGTGAGAGAGAGAGAGAGAGAAAGAGAGAGAGGAGAGAGAGAGAGTTGCTCACCGTGCCCAGTGTGTCACTCTGTACCGTCTGTCCACTCGCATCTACCATGAACTGCATGGGAGGCATGGACGCGGCGGAAGAGCCCTCCCCACAAGTGCGCACACGTTTAGAGACGGCTGAAAAATATATTTATTTATTTATTACTGCCAGAATCAACAATGTGACAAATATACAATGACTGTAAAGATGAAATCAATGTGCCGGTAAATTCATCATCCAAGTATCAGGCCGTGTGGCGCAATGGATAACGTATCAAATACTCATCCATAATCGCACTATTTATTAGTTGCTGCAACAACCTCCGGCATCCGCACCTCCAACCTTCCACAAGCTCGTTTCAGATTGTTCATGTATATCATACGAGTTCTGGCTGAACATTTTTTCTCTCCACACGTGCTTTTGACACGGTTGAGTGAAGGATAAAATGTTTATGATTTATCCAGAATCTATTTCAAAAGCTATTTCAAAGCATCGACTACCGATGACCTACCGTCTGCTCCGCAGCCGATGCACGGCGACCACTCTGTCCACTCGTCCCACCCACAACACGGGCCAGCGTCGCACGTCTTCCGATCGACCGCACTGCCCTGACACGTCGCGTCCATCTGTTCCGAGGAGGCGGACGAAGACTGCAATGTATATGTCCGTATATGTTAACTTTGCATAACCGTATATAATCACACGGAATGTCTGTAGATAAGGCACGTCAATAAACCACGAAAAAAATCATGTTCATATAAAGCGACTTGCATCCATGCAACGTGGTAGAATGTGCTTTTCATTATGATTGTGTTGCTAATCAGTTTATAAACTCTCGAAACTTTTTTGCAAAGTAGTTGAAACGTGGGCACTTTTCGAGACTACATCGCATGAACTTCGCAACTTCGGAAGTGTTGCTCTCGTCTCTGGCCGATGAGTGTGTCCGATGCACCCACCCTGCTTCCGTTCCTCGTTCTCTCTCCCATCATCACTCTGGCCAGCTTGCGAGCCCGCGCGATCAGAGCGGCCTTCTCCACGGCTAGAAAAAGACAAAAACATAACGTGTTCAGTGTGATTTTGAATCACGATTTTTTTCTGACGTGTTTTTATGGAATAGTTGACATCGTGTGAAATATTTGATAAATGCTCGTCTCGCAAAAAGGCTGTTCAAAGAGTCAGGACCGAACCTGAGTTGTTCACCAAATCTTTCTGCACAAATACTTACGGAGAATGTTGTGCAGAACGATTTGGTGAACAACTCAATTGACGAATCGTGTCGCAGTTGACTATCAATAGCATGTGGAACGTATCGATTTTATCGATTACCGTGTTCGTCTCCCTCCTTGCTTCCCTCGCCCGCCTCTTCGATCTCGTCGATGGATGGAAGGGTGAGCAGCTCGTCGACGATGCATCTAGAACAATGTAATAAATGATAAATAATGGTATTTAAAAACTGATAATATCACTTCCGGTTCCTGTCGCAGGTGCCGACCCCGCAGGTGACACTGCACCCGCTCCAGTCGGACCACTCGCCCCAGTACGGGCACACAGCAACCTGGAGTGAGAGATGTGGAAAACCGATTTAGTGTGGCACGTATCGACTGCCGTATTCGTTTCCCTCCGGAACCACCGGAACCGAAAATACTAATAGCTAACAGGGATCACTGTAGCCACAATGATTTCACTATAGTCGTTGCCCTGTTAGACGTGAGTTCATATATGTGGAAGAACATTACGTGTTATCACTCTAGTCGGTACCGTGTCATCTGATCTGTCTCGCTCGAAACTGAGTTTCGTCAATCAGTATATGTGGACCTCGACAAAAGAGAAACCGACCTGACAGAAGCGCATCTCGTTGTCGTTGCCGCGACACGCGCCCCGCTCGCTGTTCTCACAATCGCGCACGCGTCTGGAAAAAGTTTCATAGGTGAAAAAGAATAATAGTGTGCACTACAAGGTTAAATACATTCTCATATATGTTTTACTCACTTCTGCGTTCCCTGTCCGCAGCTGGTGCTGCACTCTGTCCACTCCCGCCACTCGGTCCATGTGGGACACACGAGAGACGGACACGAGGACTGGTCCTGTGCGGGGCCATCGCACCTGGAGATAAACCATAGAAGAGAGAAAGAGAGAGAGAGAGAGAGAGAGAGAGATGGGAAGAGATAGAAAGAGAGAGGGAGGGAGAGAGAGAGGAGAAAGATAGTTACCCGACTCACCCCCCGAACGGCAGTTGTCTGTACATGCACACTCGGTTGCGGATCCGCACCTGGTCCTCGTCCTCGCGACGGTCTGAATAGATTGATGACGTCATATGAAGTCTCGGATCCTTATGAAAACATGACCGTAGTCACAGTTTTTTTTATGATGATTCCGAAAAAAAACTTTCCCGAAATAGATGTTTGAAATAATTACTACATAACAGCCATCGAATACAACAGCAGCGTGGCCGAATGGATAGTATGTTAGACAGTTCGAAAGTCGAAAGAAAGAAAGTTAGTGTCAATCTACACATTTTATTGACTCAATTTGATTTATTGGTATCAAAAGTATCGTTTGAAACGTACACCCAAAAAATCGCGACGATTGAAAAGCAACAAACGCACTAACACAGCCACTATGTGGTAGCATCATACGCACTCACTTATATCATATGTAGCTTCATAGCCTAAGGTCTAAGGTTGAACAAACTTCACCACGTTCCTCATTCGACCCACCCACCATCGCAACCGCACCGCCCACTCCACTCGTTCCAGGCGCCCCACTCGGGGCACGAGTGCACATTGCACGGCTGCGACATGACAGAGTCGCCGTCGCAGTGAGAGCCGCCCAGGCAGGCACGCAAACGCTCCTGCAAGACTTTCTCCCTCTCCTCTCTCCTCTCTCTCTCTCTCTCTGCTCCCTCTCTCGTACCATGTTGCCTCCGCCGCAGCTCTGGCTGCACTCCTTCCACGGTCCCCACCCTCCCCACGTGGGACACGCCCCCGGGGCGCACAGCCGCTGCTCGAACGCCTGTCCGAGACAGCCCGCGCCCTCGCACGTTCTGCAACACAGACACTTCCGCAAGATCTTTCAACGTTTTTGACGATGTGAGGCTTTCAAATAAACGAATTGCGAAAACTGTTACGTTTCAGAATAGAGATATCGTTAATCCTTTTAACGACGATGTAATTTGCGTAGTAGCTGATCATCATAATATCCTAACATATAAGTTATCCCCCATTTTTACGGTACGCGAGTAATCGGCGGTCAATCAGACAGGGCCGAAAATACGAGGTTTCTATGCAAATTATGTTGTTTTGACGGTTTTTGGACTACAGTACGGTAACAAACGCCAAAATCAAAACTATAACGAGATGAGTCTCTCGGAGTGGTCAATAGGCACATCGTATCAAAAATTGGTGCGATTCGGACATATTTGAAAAAGTAATTAGATTTGGCGTAAATCCCCTATATATAAGACGACCAAAAAGTGATTATCGATAGATATCTAACGAACTAGTTGATCAATCAAAAATCGCTGAAGAGAATCGATGGGGACAGGTGTTTTGATCCTGCTGTGAAGTTTTCATGAAAATAAGGTTTATTCTGAATTGAGTTAATAGCTCTAGCAGACGGAAAATTCTGCTTCATTTGACCCTCATTTCCCTAAAAAATCAGACCGCTAAGCGCGTGAATTGCGCGGTCGAATGATATCGCGGGGATCGATAGCGCGGCTAAATAAGGTGAAATGATGTCTGGAAAATATGCAGCGAAAGCGTACCGTGAACGGGGGAATACCCTATAGGAACAAAACGGTCTGTTCGTCCGTCCGTCTGTCAGTGACGCTCATGCGCCGCTTATATAACTCAGCCGCCGCCAGCAAGTGATACGCGCCGGGTTTGCACTTTTCAGCGAGGGCATGCGATTGCGAAATTATCCCCGCATACTAGGAGGAGGAGCGCCGTAGGCGCGACTCGGACTCGTGTCTTTATAATCGGAATGCGCAATACCTATAATTAAAAGAGGTGTGGTCAAACTCTTTGAAACAGATCCATCAAAACGCATTCGAAACACGTAGTTTGGTTTCGAAGGTGTTTTGACTGAAGAGACTGACCGCTACTTTACTATATTACTTACCTGAACCTCCTTTCGTTTCCGAGTCCGCAGGTGACGGAGCAGCCGGCCCACTCGGCCCATTCTGACCACGTGGAGCAAGAGGGCTGGTGACACGCGTCCACTTCCTGGAGGAGGGAATCTCTCTCTCTCACTCTCTCTCTCCCTCTCTCCACCCTCTCTCCACCCTCCCTCTCTCCCTCTCTCTCCCTCTCCCTCCTCACCACGCTGACTCCCTCGCATCCCCTGTCCACAGTGCACTTCCGCGTCCTCTGTCTCTCTGCTGGTCCACAGGTTGTGGTGCATGGAGACCAGGCTGCAACAACCACTCGAGTTATAATAATGTTTGGAATGATTGCTGATCGCATTTGTTTTATAGACTTGACAATCCGTTTTGATGATCATACGTTTCATCTCGAGAGTATCACTGATCTCAAAACATATCTCTAATATGCCATCTTCTCAAAAAAAACATCTCTAATATGTCATCTTCTTCTTTCGTCTGCGGCGGAGGACACTAACCGGACTGGTACTCGATTTTGCTACTCTCTACATCTACGGCATTGAGAGTGGAGAGGATTCCTCGAAGACGATGACACTCTCGGAGACGTCTCTTCGCGAACGATCGTTGAAGCGCGGATCTTCCACTGCCGAAATCGAAACTTCCCCAGAAGCCGCAAGCAGGGGATGACAAGCATCACCACCAATACGTACGCCTATGCATCCACGGGACACCGTATCCCACCGTATTTTACGTAATCGATATTGTGTGCTACTTGATTCGAGATGAAAATTCTGATTGTGATTCTCTCGTCTCACCCACCACTCCACGACATCCACTCGGGACACGCGTGCGTCGCGCATGACTGAACCGAGTCGCCCAGGCAGTCAGACGAATCTGGAAGCAATCGATCGATCGATCAAACGAAAATCAAACACTGACAGCTCAATCATACCCTGTACCAATGTCACATCCCATCATGATTGGTGCTGTCTTGAGGAATCATGGATGTACCGAAGACCATCGTACTACAGCGTTTAAACATGTATGTTTCACACAGGTGATACGACATGTTTCACATGCTGCGTAAAGTGAATTTAGATCTCGCGCGTCAATTAGTAGTGTACTGTGTTCTCACAATCGCATGTGTATGCATCTTACCCATCGCGCTCACTCCTACACTCTCTTCTTCCATCTCGATATGTTTCACAGGCTGCGTAAAATGGATGTAGAGATATTGCATTATTTACTCTCGCGGAAGTGTTAAGTATCAACAGTAATAAGAACTAAATTGACAATAGTATTGAGGTAAGTTCTCCTTCCTCACCCCTGCACTGTCTCGTCCTCTGTCCGCCTCCGCAGCTCGCACTGCACCCGCTCCACTCCGACCAGCGCGCCTCGATCTGCACCGGCGGCGAGTCGACTGTGAAGCTGCAAGTGGTATTTTAAACATGAAACGAGAATATCATCTCTTATTTAGCCATCCACGATCTATTTTGTCTAGTTCTCTAGTTTCTTCACTCCGCTGGGAAAAGAGAGAAACAGGCGGCGCATTTTCTGGTAGCCACTTGGTTATCATCTGTCTATAATATTATTCTGGGAGATAGTTTGCCAGATTACGGTAGAAAATCGATCTACCCTCTAGTCGCATTCGATCTACCTTCTAGTCGTGAGGAGACCCAAGCGCGCGCTTTCAAACGATAATATCGATCAAAGAAGCCGGCATGCGAATCAAAGAGGCCGCGCGACACTCGACCATTTGCTCGCGCTGTCTGACCTCTCTCGCTCGCAACTGAGTTTCGCCAAGGGACCCCGGCTGGCAATAACAGAAACTATCCTCCAGGCTAAGACTATATATCAACATGTGTACATTAGATAAGCAAATCAATACCCACTGTCTCTTGGGTGCGCACGGATCTCCCCTCCTGGCTGGACAGGGCGCGCCGTCCCGCGGATGATCCGACTGCATCTGCACCGAAGGGGACTGCACCATCATCGACACCTGAACAGTTCAAATAACATCATTTGCCTAAATTTGCCAAGCGTTTCTTTTAGATTTTGTACTAATTTTGGAACGGGTTTTAACTGATACATACATAGAGTGGGTATTGTCCCGCCGTGAAACGTGTCGTCTCATATTTCTCTCACCTGCGGACTTCCCGGAGGCGGTAGAGTGGGCAGTGGGGGCAGTAGGGGAAGGGGTGGCAGAGTCGGCAGGGTGGGTAGAGTGGGTAGACCAAAGTGGAGAACCTGCGAGTTCAAGCTTTTTTGATGTTCAAAAAGATGCAATGAAAAGGTTAGAAACGCTGTCTTTCTTGTTGCACACTTCTGCGTAAGAGCGACGCGTTCATCTGCTCGACTCCGCGCATTCTACAGTACCTGCACGGGTTTGATGGGCGTGAGCTGGCTGATCGGCGGGAATTCGGCGGTCGACTCGCGTTGCGGGGAAGAAGAGTGAGAGTGCGATGGGCTAGAGAGAAAGGTGTGTTGGAAAATCATAAGCAACACAGATGCAGACACTAACCACTATACTATCTTATATAAAAGAGATTTATTATCAATCTCAATGGTTGGGGGGAGGCGTTGATGTTGTGCATGGTGCGGGGTGCAGGTTGGGTGTGGAGGTCCGGCCGCTCCCGTCGACGGTCCCTCGGCAGAAGTCGCTTGGTCGCAGCAGCCTTGAAGCGTCGGGGCGATCGGGGCAGCCGGCTGTATCGCGCTCTCTCGGACCGCTCTCTTTCTCCCCATGTCACGGGGTGAGAGACGGCCCTACGCGAGTACAGATGTTGGTAGATCAAAAGTGATTCTCTCTCATTGCCTTTGCATGTTGTCGTTTTCTCTCTCTTCCGCCCGGCGGGCATAGTACTGTTTGTATCGATCGATCATCTTCAATGCTTTTTCGGGTCGGTTCTTTCCATATTTGGGTGAATACGCCTCCCCCATTGTATGCATGTAGTAGATTGCTTTCGAGTATTCGAGTGTTTCTCCCTGGATCTGAGAGATGAGCTCACTCCACTCTGACTTGGGTATTCCCAGTGATTTCATCGCTTCATCATTCTCTTTCCAGTAGTCTCCTAGAGAGCTGACCAGGAATGGATGGAGGGACACAGTGTATCCCATTGCCTTGTACGTTTCAGCAATAGCCGTGTATTTCGTGATCTTATCAGTCGCGGCGCGTTCGAATGAGGCGATTCCATTTCCGAATGAAACGCGCACATCCAAAATCACCACTTGCTTTTCACTCTCTCTCGACAACACAATGTCCGGCCGCAAATTGCCGCCATCGATCGAGTTGCGAGTGTCTGTCTCGATCCAGGCATTTCGATTCACCGCCGCCTTTTCCGCGGCTGCCACGATTATGTCTTGGATGTTGTTGTGTCTCTCCACCATTCCCATACCCAAATGCACCTTGCATCTATTGAGCACATGGGAGAGGCTTTCGAGTTGGTTCTCGTTGCACGATGTGCACATTCGGTCACACTCGGCACTTCTCGTATTCGTTCTCGCTCCTTAGTATCGAGCATTGCCCGATGTCTCCACTCCAGAGCACTGTCGGTTGCATATGGTTGATTGTTCTTGAGAATTCTCGCATTCCGACTGTCCTGCATGAACATGTCGAAGTTGTTGCTCATAGTTGCGTATTCGGTACTCATTCTCTCGACATTGCACTCATCGAGTGCAGCCGTGATTCTCCGTTTTAGGAGATGTTTGGTTTTCGGACCGGTCGTAGATTTCTTGCTAGTCGGTGTCGCTTGTATCTCGCGCTGTATACAACCAGCTGATTATCGATCCATTTCACCTCGAACAGGTGAAGTGACCTCCTCATATGGCGCACTGCCTCTCTGCAGTTTCGCATCATGTTTGTCTGTCCACCGTACGATCCGATACGGTATCCAATATTCTCATCATTCAGATATCTCGCACTCAGCTCTTTCTTATCACAGGTGCTCGCTTGTTGCGGCCCTATCCAAGTGATTGCAACGTATTCGAGTAGATTCCAGAACACTGTCTGGATAAACGTATCGTCTGACCACAGTAACTTCATAGTCGTATTTAGACTACCACTGTACATGGTATCTTTCGGATGTTGCATGTGCAGGCCTTTCGAGCAGTACAGGTACGGCTTCGGCACTCCAGTCTTCACGTTTTGGATGTGTGAGATGGTACACGCGAGTGTCCTCTCTAGTTCGTTGATGCTGTTCATAGAGCACTTGTCGTTCATTGCAATGTAGTTTAGTCGCGACATCACAAACGTTTTGATCGCGTCTCTCAGCTGGTCGCAGCACCGTAACATCTTTCGTAATTCACAAAACTGTCATGTGTGTGTATGTGCTACTTGAGATACACACTCTGATTCTGACTATGCAGAATGGGTGAGAAAGAAGTACGCACCCATACTCTGGTCGCCTCCTCCCTCCACCGCTGCTGCCTCTCTCGGCGCTGCCGCCAATATGGGTGCCGACCGACGGATCGAAGGGGTCTCTGTGAAATTCTCTCTCTCTCTCTCTCTCTCTCTCTCTCTCTCTCTCCCTAGACTGACTTGTGCCCATTGTGTCCGCGCGATGTGTGCATAGGTCGGCGATTTTCATCCAGTTGTTGCATCAGCTGAGTTTCAATAAATACTTTCAAATTAATTTCAGCACACACAGTAACACTTTTTGACGCTTGTTCTCTCACCGCGTATCCTTCTTCTTCGGGCTTCCTTCGGTAGACAGTCGACTCCTCGTCAAAGCGATCGCGATCGAAGGAAATGTCCTGAAAAAAGATTTAAACATGATGTTGATGAGAGCTGATAATACCTTCTTCCTCTCGTCGAACTCGGACGAAGACGAGCTGGCTGTCTCTGGAATTTTTTTAAAATTGGTTTGCGCATGTTCATAATTACATCAAACGTATTGTAAACTGTAATATGTGTGCAGTGAAACGTATCTCTAACATCCGTACTAAATTCGATTCTCTTCTCACCGACACTCCGACTGCCCTTCCTCTCCTCCAGCAGTCGTCGCATCTCGGGAGCAATGCGGGACAGCATGTCATCCTTGGAGTGAGACGGACACGAGTCCAACAGTTCGTACACTGCGAATAATTTGATCGGCTTTGTTTCTTTAGGAATACGGTAGGAGAACAATTTGACCTATCTCGTTTCCTCCGGATTACTGTAGGAGAATAATTAGATCTGCTTCGGTCTCTTAGGATTACGGTGGGAGAATAATTTGATCGGCTTCGTTTCCTTAGGAATATGGTAGGGGAAAATTTGATCTGCTTCGTTCCCTTAGAATTACGGTAGGAGAATAATTTTCCTCTGCTGTTTCCCTTCGGATTACGGTAAGAGATTAATTTGATCTGCTTCGTTCCCTTAGGGTTACGGTAAGAAAAACTTTGATCTTTATCGGTTCTTCACGATTACAGACGGCTCACCTGTACTTATCGGATCGACACTGGCATCCGGATGAAGAGCGTGCGGATCAGTGGCCGAATTCACAGCGTACAACATGCATACTCCCGGCTGTAAAGAATACATGAGTCAGTAGTTTTCCCCAGAATGTGTGCCAAAAAGACTAAGTACTTAAATGATGTATCCGGGCATCATTCGTGTATGCCATAGTTTTTGCTCTAATATATGCATTACATAATAGATAAAAAACACCTACTAGATGAACAGTTCTGAAAATTTGTTTACAATGAGTTATTACCGAAAATACAGGTTTAGTCCATATTGGAGTAAGGCTATAACTCGCTAAAAAATGAAGTTTTCAAAAATCGGTCAAAGCAGTTCCGGGGAACTCTCAAAATCATTCCAGTAACCCATTGAACACATTTTGATATCTTTTGAAATGACAGAGATATTGCGATTTTAAAGACGTCCCAGGGACTTCGTGGCGGGACCCATTTGTATTGCCCGTAGTCATCCTTTAAAAATGAAGAAAATATACAGTTACAGTTGGCAGAGCAATAAAAGGGGAGAGAGGAAGGGAGAGATAGAGAGATAACAAAAAAGTATGTCTCACTTTTCCCACTTTCTCCGCATAAACGGCCGACTTGCAGAAAGCGAGGTTTTCGATGCATCTGAAAACACAATTATTTAAAAAAAAAAATGCCTTGTCAGTTTTTTCGAAGCGTCCCAATCGGTGAGATTGACTATTACAAAAAGGTACTCACCTCTCCACGCACGCCTCGGCGCTCCTCAGCTGTGTACGCTGAAAGAAGGTGGTGTCCGGGGAGAGGGCGTGCTGCGGACGGGTGCAGATGCGCTTCGCCGAGGCTCAATGACGACACGGTCATGTTGTTGTGTGTAGGAGAATCATTTGATCTTCTTTGTTCCCTTTTCAGCCATGGTGACCCACAACAAGATCAGGGCTATGCACAGAAACTGCAACACTACCGACAAGTATGTACACTACTGAAGTGAAACATTACTGCAGATCAACTTTGTAGAGTGGGATCACTCGTGTCGTACCATCTACGCGTTTCTGGCTACTTGTTGGCTGGCAAAACTTATCAGTTATTTTTTTTCTATTTCACAATTTTCTTTCATCATTTCTTATTCAACCTAAGTTCCATCTAATCTAATTCCTAGGCACCTGAGCACCTGACATGGAGTGTCGTTTAGGTCACAGAAGCCGATGGTGACCAAACTGATATCAGATATACGGAGGTTTTGTTATTAGCCCTCAACAAAACACATGACCGTTCGATTTTCAAAAAGTACAAGTCCGGAGAGAATCGGCAAAATGAAGTGCGTCGAGAGTGGGCGAACCCCCTTGCAGGCCGACCGCTCTAACCACTAGGCCACCGCCGCAGTTTCACAGCTCGCGCGATTAGAGTGACAGGCCGCAAAAGCAGTTCACACATTTAGCTTCAAAATTTGAAACGTAAGTATCTCGAAACGTATGACCGGTCATGTGGATTTGAAAACGGTTTTCGACTAGTGATCTCCTAGGGTATCTCTGACATCAGTTTGGTCACCATCGGCTTCTGTGACCTAAACGACACTCCATGTGAGCTGACAAATCGTGAGTCATAATAATGCGAAACGATGACTAATAAACTTGATGCCTCACGTACGTACACCTATGTCGAGTCATTGATCCTACTTACGAGATCCCTGATAGATTCCGAAATCGAAAAACAAATAACAATCACTAATTTCAATATTGGTTTGCGCGTGATTTGTGAGATTTCGAGGGATCGAGGTATGAGTGTGAGATTACATTGTGCTATCCACCTTGGGTATGCTCACTAAACCTTAGTCGAGCATTTCCGAGATTATTTGTCACGAAACTCCTCACTATTAGATTGCAGACTCGAACATGCGTCACACAGTTTCGTAAAATCATAACTCACTACATTTGTTTTGTTGATGCATTCGCAAAAATTGAGTTATTCCGTCAGCACTGTATATAGGTGTGCTCGTTTGAAATTCACATTTTTCCACATGCGCTAACGACGACAGTTAACGAGAGCGAAGGTCTCCGTAGAGAAGTAGATTAACGTCTGCGACATAAGCAACTTCTATAGCAAATATAATTTGTAGATAATTTTACATAGCTATTCTTATCCCATTCCGCATCAGACCTGAAGGAAATGAGGTGTGAGTAAAAGTAGGTATTAATTCCGATGGACTTTCGTATGCGTGCACCTCTTTCAATGATACTATTTTCTCAAAACACTATGTTTATTCACAATAATCATACGTGAGCACAGATGTTTTCCTTCCGCATCGGTATGTCTATAGTATATTTCCATTCCGGACGCAACAAAAGGATACTAGAAAGAGAGAGTGTATCGGCAAGGACAGGATACCGTAATTTGCTCCAATTTTCCACTCGCTTGCGCAACTTCTGGAGAGAGAGAGAGAGAGAGGGGGGGAGAGAGAAAGGTAGAGAATGCGCAACGATAGAGACGGTTGACTTTCAGTATGCCCCGACGACCATAATACGACCATATATAATACAAAATAGAACAACGGAACTGATCTGATTTATAAGCAACAACAATTTTCCTGAATGAAATGTAATGATGTAAACATGAGCTGGCATCACTTATAAACAGTTGTAATGAAAATCACTAACCAGATTGCAGGATCGCAGCGAGAAGTACTGTAGCAAGTATCCTCGTCATCTCCGCATGCTATAGTGCCACGGAATGAAATCGCCGTCGGGGTGAGCCTGAACACATTTCGGGCTAAAAGCAAACACACCGAAAACGTATCCTGAAATCGCACGGCGCTAATCGGCTGCCGAGCCACACAACAAAGACGCCGCCGCGTTGACTATGTTTGTGTATGCAAATTATGGCGGCAAGGCAAAACCGGCTATGGGGAGACGCAAAAAAGATGAAGAAGAAGGTTGAGAGACTATCGTGCGGCCCCGGCAAATTTGGCGAGGAGGAAAGAAGGGCCGGTCTGGCGAGGGGGTGACTGCGCAATCGGGGAGAAGATGTGGCGCAATGAACATCATCTGTGATCTAATGGATGTAGCTTTGTATAGACAGATTCGGCCTCGAGGAGACGAGGAGACATGCGCTATTTAGTGGAGCGAAAGCGAGACCAGACACGAACTAGCAAGTGCGAAGAACTAGCGAGACATGATCGTGATCAGTTGAGTACACGAATGTTCTTTTCGTACGAAGACGATTTACAATATGTTAGCGAACGATTCTTAGAAAGACGGTGCAAGACCCATAGATGCCTGAAAATGCTGTCAAATTGGACAATGAGGCACGAGCTCGGAGTATACCAGTAGCATTAACTCAAACAGCGAGGAGTGCATGGAGAAAAATCCATGTAATAGATTCATTTTTCGGTCAGACTGACTGAAGAATCTTAGAAAGAAACGAAGAGAGAGAGAGAGAGAGAGAGAGAGAGAGGGAAGGAGAGAGAGAGAGAGAGAGAGAGAGAAAGAGAGAAAGAGAAAGAGAGAGAGAGAAAGATAGGAGAGAGAGGGGAGACGAGGGAGAGACGGTAGGTTGCAACGTTGGGGGGGGGGGGGTTCGGTAAGGGGACCGGTCTACTACGCCTCTCACTTACCCAACACCTTTCTTCAAGTAGACAAGCCCGTGCCGGGACAATTAGCGAACTCGGAAAGCGAAAACGCTCATGTGTTGCGCGACAAGAGACTGTTCAAGAGATCGAAAGAAGGGGAAACCGTGAACATTGTCAATTTAGCCACACAGTCAGTATGACAGTAGATTCTTATCAACAACATGTAAATACTGTAGATAAAACGTGTTATACGTTTCACAGCAAGAACAACAGCCCCAGATAGCCCGAGGGCAGATTTCCAAGATCCGCTATGCAGTCTACCGTATAATTACCGCGGCGGATGCGCGGCGAGGACTATAAGGCTATTATTGCGTCTTCCCTTCCTTCTCTCTCTCTCTCTCTCTCTCTCTCTCTCTTTCCGCTACAGTTGCGCAACGGACTGGTCTGTGGAAGTAGCGGATTGAGGGTGAGCCAGTTATCTCTTCTTCTGGAGTGGCGGATGGAGAAAGGAACGTCACTCTCACTTGTACCACAAAGGAACCTAGCGTTTTCACTTTTGCGACCAGATGCCCCCTTTCAAACAAACAACATTTATGCAGGCGGTATCACTATGTGGCTCTTGTGAGATCGAAGGGTGAGATCAATAAATATGGTAGATCGGGTAGATCAGTAATCAACAAGCGAGTTTTCAGGGCGCCAGAGAAAGCATCTTGGAGAAGTAGTTGAGCACCTGCAAACAATCAAACATAGTTCCCTATTCCGTTCTGTGGTGTGTTAGCACTTGCACAAAGTCAAAGTTTGTAGAGTTATAGTCTCTAATCATCATGCCCAAAATCGTACAACATGCAATTTGGAAAGTACGAAAAAGATCAGTGTGTAATTATAACACACTATCAGTGATCGATGCTCTTGACGTTAAAAAAAGACTGAAAGCTCGTCAAGTATTGTCTGAAATCATGTATGCAGTTTGCGCTCTAATTGTTGCTTGAAAAACACTTTACACTACGTTTCATTGTTTGCAAGTGCACGCTACGGGGTAGTATAGTAAACAGCCATTTCGGACGAAGATAACTACCCGTTTGCGGAGAGACGATTATAACTTACAACAACTTGTTACTTCTAACTTGTTGAGCGAAAACGCTGTTTTCTTTACTCACTCAACGAAAGAATGCGTAAAGAGCAGAGTGAGGATAGGGTAGATATATATTTCCCACACACATTCACACGTACCAGCTCGAAAACGCATGACATGTACAGTATTAGTATTTTCGTTTGCACTGTTTTACGAGTTTACCCACGCGCTATATAACAGCAAAACCACTTTCTCGATAGAGGTTGTGTGCGAACTACTATGTATTTTTACGTGAAAATACGTCAAAGGCGTTTCTCACAACTCGAAAAAATACAATACTAAATATGAAAAACTCTATCGGATTAAAAACCAATTCGAATATGTGTTTGTTGTTATGATATGTTTGTTGTTAATTTGTTGTTAATGGTAGTAGTTATTTTGCATATCTGAACCTTACGAATTGAGCTGTTACAACTACATATACAGTTATCATTACACTATACTTTCAGGTAAACAATTAATGTTGGAGGACGTTTACAACCGCACCCTGTAACCCGCCGCGCCACAATGAGCTAAACCCCTTTTGCATATCGTAGCATGTCATTTCGGTAATGGGCTTTGGCTGGCCGATACATTAGAATGTCTTGTGGTATCCTTTATAAGCCGGCCGCTGGCCTTCTGCGTCAGATAAACGTTTACCGAGCTTGCCTTGGCTTTATTCTTGAGGACCTTAACTGGCGATCAGGAATAGTAGTCGAACGAGTGAGGGATTTCCACCGAGAGTTTGTGAACCGGTGTTGATTGTTTACCCGTTTTGAACGGCAGCTCGTGAGCGTGATTCGCCGAGATATGACGGCAACTGAAGTGCCTCAGGGGTCGGGTAGTGCACCCAAGGTGGAGCAGCCAGCGACGATGGCAGCCGCTGGTATGAAGGCTCCGGGAGCGTACGTACCGGGTTCCCCGTGGGGACTGTGGAAGATGATTTTTGAGAATTATATGGCGTTGAGGGGGATCACTGATCCCAAGGTGAAGAAATGGACCTTGATTCAGGAAGTAGGAGTGGCAAATTGCCAGATGTTGATGGGTCTGTTGGAAGGAAAGAATTTGGAAAGTGAGGAGGTGACGTATGAAACCTTGATGTCGAAGCTGTCTCGCCAGTTCGATCCGAAGAAGCTGTTGACAGCGGAGAGGTTTCAGCTATTGTCAATGAAACAGAAGAAGGGACAATCCCTAGCTCAGTTCTTCGCGGCTATCCAGGAGCAGGCCTTGGCCTGCAAGTTGGAGTCGGTGACGAACGTGAGGGATATGTTGTGCCAGATGGCATTCATTATGGGAATGGAGTCGGATGATGGCCGAATCCGCTTGCTGGAAAAGGAAGAACAGACAGCAGGCGAGGCCTTGGAAATGGCTCAGACCTATGAGAGAGTAGGAAACTCTATGGGGAAGATGATGGGAGTGCATCAAAACAAGGCTCCGCAGATGGGATTGTTCTCGATGGAGCGGCCCAGGTTCGGGAACCAGAGGGGTTTCCGTGGAACGGGAGGCAGTAAGGTCCCCGGTAATGGAGCTAACAACGGATGCAGGACATGTAAGTCCCACTCACACTCGGATAGGGAGTGTTGGAAGAAAAAGAAGCCCTGTCATGGTTGTGGACAGTTTGGGCACTGGCGAGACCAGTGTCCTAATGCAAGGAATGGCGGATGGGCAAAAAAGGGCATGGGTCATGTGGAATGTGACTCAGACGAGGAGGAACAGGATGAACCCAATATGGAGTTTTACGCTCTGCGAAAGGGTGGGGGGATAAGCACCCGGAAGGCAGCAAAAAAGCAGAGAGATAGGGTGGTCCCACCATTGATGGTGAAAGTCCAGTTAAAAGGCCAGGAAGACATGGAATTTTTGTGGGATACTGGAGCCGTGATGTCCACAGTAGACAAAATGAGTTGGGAACGGTGGGGAAAACCTACCCTGGAAGAGGTGAACTACCACGCGGTAGGGTATGGAGGACATAAAGTGAAGATCCTGGGAAGGATGAAAATGCCCGTGATAGTGGAAGGATGGCAAGGCGAGGTCGATCTAAATGTAATAGATACCCCAGCGAAACCCCTGTTGGGTAGAGACTGGATGGAGCAGATGGGCACGTGGGCCCCGGGAAGCATGATAAGAAGGGAAGTCAATGAAATCCAGATGTCGGTAACGGAGGAGCAAGAACGATTGATGAAAATCCTCGAGGATAACTGTGAAATCTTCGGAAACGATCTGGGGAAATATAATCTGGGCAAGATTGATCTAAAATTGAAGACGGGGGACATTCGCCCTGTGTATCGCAGAGCCCGGACGGTTCCATACGCCGTAACGGAACAAGTAGAGAAAAAACTGAAGGAGCTAGAGAAAGACGGAGTGATCACAAAGGTGGATCATGGAGTTTGGGCAACGCCGTTGGTGATAGTGCCTAAAGGGGAAGGAAAAATTCGTATCTGTGGAGATTTCAAGTCAACTGTAAATCCGGCACTCGATATAAACCAATACCCGTTGCCGAAGCCGGAGGATTTATTCCAGAAATTGAACGGAGGAAAAGTGTTCTCTAAAGTGGATTTGAGGGACGCATACAACCAGTTGGAGTTGAGTGAGGAAGCGAAGAAGCTGGTGGTAATTAACACCCATAAAGGGCTCTATGTGTACACGGGAGACGATTCGGCTCCGCAGGACCCGGCGGAGGAGCCGCCGAGGAGGGAGTCTCGGCCGCCTCGTCTGCAGAGGCGCCGCGAGTACGAGAACAGGAGCGAGAGGAGGGGACGGGGTGGAACCCGCCCGCCTCCGCCCGCGGTGCAGCGCTACATCCTGGGCACCCTGTCGACAGCCATGTTTGGATCCGACGTGACCAACCGCTCCTCGCGTCCCAACTACTCGCACCGGGAAGGCAACCCCCACTGCCGCTGCAACGGGTGCTATTTCAAGCGTCGGGGAGGAGGAAAGAAATAGAAGATGTACTAGTTAGATAGAATTCGTGACCAAGTTGTGGGTCGTATGTGAACGAATAAATGAGATTAGAGCCAAGGAATGGCTTTGGTGTGTGTTGTGGGGGTTTTCGGGGAAGTTGGCGGAGTAGCGGATCATCAGGGAGCGGGATCGTCGTCTTCGCCTCCAGTCGTCGTCTCTCGTCACCTTCAGTCAAGAAAGAAGAGGAGGCCGTTTAAGGAGGGAGATGTTGGAGGACGTTTACAACCGCACCCTGTAACCCGCCGCGCCACAATGAGCTAAACCCCTTTTGCATATCGTAGCATGTCATTTCGGTAATGGGCTTTGGCTGGCCGATACATTAGAATGTCTTGTGGTATCCTTTATAAGCCGGCCGCTGGCCTTCTGCGTCAGATAAACGTTTACCGAGCTTGCCTTGGCTTTATTCTTGAGGACCTTAACTATTAATATATTAGTTTATGACCGACCCGTCTGCTCTGCGCGTTGGTCTTGCACTCATTGAGTGAGAACAGACAGTTCCTTCCCTTTCCCGAGAATCCAGCGTCCTCTAAGTCAGACTTCTTCAGCCGGAAACTACAAAGGTTTCATTATGGTATTATTCCAACATGCATTTTGTAGTATGATTTTTTTCTCGTGTATAAAATAGAGAGAGAGAGAGAAAAACTCACTCTCTGGCCATTCTCCTGAACGCATCGTCCCCGCTACGCTGATTGAATTGCTCCGGGTTTTCCCTTAGAACTCGGAAGTACCTGAAATATTCATGAATCAGTTAAAAAATAGTTACCGTAATATCAGACTACATTATTACCGAATTCACAAATGTCATTCAAAAAAAATAAAACACGGAAATGTCAACTTGCAAAATTAGGCATGTTCTACGAACTGATTATATATGAATATATGTTCATTTTCAAAGAACCTGTCAAACTGATTAAAATGGCATCACTTGTTGAATAGAGATAAATAAAGAGAGAGAGAACGAGATAGAGATAGATAGAAAGAGAGAGAGAGACCAGAATGATGCAATAGAGAGAATAGAGCCACAGGGATGCCTCGTTTTTCATTTTCAAATGTTCATTCTTATCTCTTTCTTCCATTTCCGAGCTTGAATGTACTTGTACAAAGATTTATGTATATGTTTTAATAACAATAGTGTTACCAAAGTTAACGTGTGTTTTGTAAGTTAGTTCACGCAAGGAAGACTCACCTCGAGTTCGGGAACACCGTGTTGCCGGTGAAACCTGAGAAAGATTGAACGGAGTGGAGAGCGACCAGAGCCGACAAGACCGCCAGTAGAAGCCTCGTCTGATGACACATTGTAACGCAGGCTGAAATTTAATCCGGTGAAATCTAAAGATAACAACGTATACGATAGTTCTTGCAACGTTCAGAAGTCAGCGTGAAAGTATCACAGGATAGGACAAAGACAAACTCGAGCCAAAGAACTGTCTCTAGAAAAGAATATTCAAATAATTCAAGCGTCTTGGAAGACACATATTGTAGTTTGTCTGGAGGCGGGACAGTTGTTATATCACTTCGACTCTCTCTCTCTCTCTATCTCTCTCTCTATCTCTCTCTCTCTCTCTCTCAATTCTTTGCCTCCTCTCTCCTCTCTCTTTCCTCGCATTCACTCTCTCATTCAAAAGACGTGTATGATATTGTTCTGGTCAAGCTTTGAGAGAGAGTGAATAATAAATTCTGGTTGTGTATTGACACGCTGCCAGAAATGAGAACAAATACACAAAAAAGGGATCACTAACTTATACGAAACGTATACAATGCATGTGCAAAACTACGTATCTACGTATTCAACTACAGGAAGCAATCCGGAAGCAATGAACATGTGCAGCCACCTTCTTGCATAAGAATACCTATGGCCTCAGGTTTCAGTGGGCGGGGCTTGAGCGAGAGGGAGGGAGGCGCATTCATTAATACGCTCTTGTCATATCTGGGTACACTTGCGGATGAGGATCCTAATAAACAAGCGTAATCAGTAATCAGTGATACGGATACCGTAATCACAAGTTTGTAAAATAGAAAACTCATATCACAATTTAAATGAGGAATTAAAATGCATATGTAGGTTTTGAATACATTGCGCAAATGGAGGAGCCACGTGTGTTCTGTCTAGTTCTAGTCTTGCGTTAACATTGTTAAAGTATATCATATGGAATTCGCACATCAAGTTTAGTTAACAATGATTCAAACACCTTGCGTATACGATATGTTGCATTGTATTGTTTCTCTGTTTGTAGAATAGTATTACTTATTAACATTTACTTATCAACATCAGATTTCAGATTGGTTTAAGCCAGACATCGCAATATCTTTTATCGTTCAACCAAATGTAAACAGAGACAAACAACATCTGCCCTGTTTTGCGGCGTCAAGTGCAAACAGTTCAAAAAGAGAAAGAGAGGGCGCGGTGTCTCGGCAATGTGACAGCTTACGGATTTCCTGTCAAGAGCCTGAAGGTCCGGAAAGCGAGGCCCAAAAAGGGGCGGACCAGAGAGTCTTGTCAACAGTGTCCACTCTTCGCTTGACTGTTGCGATGTTGCGCTGCTCCCTGCTACTTCAACTACTGACTATTACAGGTGAGGTGATGCATTTTCCAAGAGTAGTAGTTACGAATGTTATAGTAACAAGTGCCCCGCATCTATTCCAGCTATGAGTGTTTCAAGATGATGCATCGCATTTCCTTCACATTAGTTCAAATCAAGTTGCGAGCGCGTTGCTAACATGAACTTCTAATTGAAGGCACGTCATCCGAGCAGAAACTGCAGAGATAAACCCCGCGGCAGCCGCGGCGGAGGTAAAACGGTCCGCGGCAGTCGCGGCGGAACATTCCGCGGCAGCCGCGGCGGACTCCGCCGCGGCTGCCGCCGTACCTTCCGCCGCGACTGCCGCGACTGATTTTGCTTCCGCGGGAACCTCCGCGGATCGGACCCGCGGAGGTAAAAAAAAATCCTAGCGAATGCTAAATATGAGTGAGACTGGAATTTATTTTTAGCATACTTCTAGCATACGGTCTTCCAAAAGTGAGCACGTTATCCATAGTCTTCGACTATGACGTCTCTAATAAATAGGCGCCCTGAGAGCATATCTTATCGGATCTGTTTTGAATGTCGCGTTTTCTGACTTGATTGGTCGCCGCGCGCAACTCGAGCCGGGATTACGGACATTCCGCGGGATCCTCCGCGGCAGTGAGCGCGCGGAGTGTACAACACAACCTCCGCGACCTTACTCACCGCGGAACTTGGCGCGGAACTGTCAAAATCTGAACCTCCGCCGCGGCTGCCGCGGTACGTTTTAGTTCCGCCGCGACTGCCGCGGAAGGGGTTACCTCCGCCGCGGCTGCCGCGGTCGGTCTCTGAGAGAGAACACTCGCGCATGAGATGTGTGACTGAAAGTAGTGCGGGCGATGATGTCAGTAATGGGTGACTAACTTGATATCATTTACAACTACGGTGATTTTTTCCACAGTTAGAACACCCGCCAACTGACCATTACAGGTTACAGTATACCAGATACAGTATCCACCAACCGAACAATATACAGTACACCTACATAGTTACAGTATCCGCCAACTGGACCACCCAACCGCCGTGCTGTCGCGACGCGATCGCATCCACAACGTGTAGACGACTCATGAGTGTGAGTTTTTGGACTCTCAAGTTTCCGTAATTTTAGAATCACGTCAACCCGGACCTCGATTATCTCAAATTTCTGAAACAAAAAGCTGTCAACTAGCAGGTGGAGAATTCAAACGTAGAACAAGTTAAATTAAAAGTATTACATATGAGTAATGGGTTATGTCTTTTTTCAGCTGAATCAGAACGCGTTTGCCCGACGATGCAATCGTGACGCAGAATTCAGGTATATTTATTCATCAAGCCTGTTGTTATAATCCTTCGAGCATCATAATCATAACCATTCCCACGTACTTGGCTTCCTACGCATGCGATTCGCCTCGTATTATACAAGGTGACCTGTTCACTCAAGCATTCAACAGTTGTGTGAAACGCAGTTTTCTCAGAACCGAACTATGAGCAAAAATCATTGAACAGTTCTCACAAGTTCATCTCTTCTGTAGCAAAAATGTCTTCTTCGCGGATCAACTTTTGCAACAATGGCTATGGAAAGGCATGATGATTTCTTATTAACAATTAATTGTGAACTGCCAGACAAATTAGTACTAAAAACTAATGGATCATGCATTTCTATATTAGGAACCACTTCCGTGAAAATGATCTCGAAATTCAGAGCACATAACACCTGCTTGTTTGGTTTTTCATCAACGGTAAAAATTGACATTTATGTGGTTATTTGCTTTGTGTACAGAGAACACTTTCAAAATTAGTAGGTTACAACCACAAAATTACAGTATAATTTGTATAAATCAATACTTAAATCATTAAAATCAATAATCTGTTTCAGGCTAGTGCAGTGCTGTTCCACTTGCAACAAATCGAAGAAAGCGATGGCATACGATCTAGTGGCACGGTAGGTACTTTTCATTATGTTTTGTTATGTTGGTTTTTGTAGTGCGTTTTTTATTGCGTTTATCTCACTACACATAGAGAGTGACAGGGACCCGTACTGGTTGTTCACGAAAAAAAGAGTTTCTTGGATAATAACAACCGTAAATTTCGAATTGCGTAGTAAAACTACGCCCTCTTTTACCTAATTGTTGTTTTTCTATCTAGTACACGCATGATATAACGTATAATTTCAGATCGCTAGTAGACGAGCAGTGTTTTGATCGACATGGAGAAGAGTTTTGTGCGAGGTGAGACAAAAAGACATGTAGAATGAAAAGAAACTTTGTTGGAAGTGTTCTTTTTCTGATTTTGGATTGAAATTGTGTTCATCGCAAAACTTCAGTTCAATTCATACAAGAATGTTTCTAAATTTGGATTTGGTCTGAATGTCTGTTTGTTTCGAATGAATGATATGTATGTTACGCTAGAGTATACTTCGTACGTGTTTTTTCTTCGTACGTGTGACATGAACGAAGAAAAAAACACCACAAGCTGTGTTCACGTAATCAAATACTACATTCAAAATATTTTTTTTTTAGAAAATCTACGCAAATTCAGATTGACAGTCAGCATAACAATACATGAATACATCTCGATTTCAAATTCGTAGTAAAAACAGGATGATGAAAAGATGACAAGCAATCAATTCACATTGAACATTTTTTCTATCATCATATTTCATATAGTGAAAAGAAAGAGTTCGTCTTTTAGATTGTGACTCTGTACGTATATCTGTATTTTTCAAACAGAAAAAAATGGGCACGTGAGTAAACCAGTAAACTACGTTGTTTGAGAGGACACACGTTTTCAAACAATATTACCGGGATGAAATAGTATATCTTAACGAGCAAGCCGTCTTTTATTCATTCATGAATGAAAGACGGATTCTTGTGTTTGAATATACCAAAATAGGTTGAGAACACATAATAGTTCTGCCATATCTCTCACGTACGTAAAACAAACGTCGAGAAAAATCTAAAATGATTGGTGTAAACACGTTCTCTTCAGGTACGTAAACGGCACAGATGTGTTCTCTGATTCCAAGTGGTCTTGCGACGGGAAACACCCGCACCTCGGATTCAGAACATGCAGAAAGAGCTGCGGATACTGTAACTTCAAGGTGGGTACTTCTCTCTCTCTCTCTCTCGCATGTCGCATGATTTGTCTTTCTCGCATTCTTTTTTATCTCTTCCAAGTTCTTCAAGTTCAAGTAATTAACCAGTCCGAAATATGATATACCGAAACATGATATAACGTCATGATTTTCTCAGCCAATCAACTTGCCTTGTATTTTGAGAAACAAGTATTCAAAAAGAGCAGTAGCAAAAATAATCCGAATTTGAATCGCTCTCAATCAAAGACGTTTCCTAATCAAAGACGATTGTCGTTTCCGGAAACCTATCTATGAGTTCTGTTTTCCAGGTGTTGAAAAGCTTTGACGACACTGTTTTCATTCTGTAGTGTTGGTGTATGACGACAACACCAATGCACAACGTAACACTACTCTTCAGGTTGTGCGCTACACTCTCGAAAACGCGGAGAAAGCCTGCGGAGGACCAGTTGAGAAGAAAACCTGGAGGGACTATCTGTTCCTCAATCATCTGAACCAGAACAAAGATTAATATATTTTGTTATCGAACGAGGTTTAATAAATGTTTATTCTCACATATGGAGGTAGACAACAGCGGAATGTACTAAACTACAGAAATAGAAAAAAAACACGTCATCACAATCCTTGAAAACGCAAAAAGTGTACCCGAATAAGTAAACGAGCGCGACATCTGAACATTTGAAAAAACGGAAATTCTAACTTGTGATTTTAGTTTGTTAACCACAAGTAGTAGCTCCAATAAGCGACGTTGAACATCAGAAACACCTGAAACCAGGTACAATTCGTGGATTTTCATTATTTGTGGAAGACGCAGCTGTCTCCAGTCTTCAATTACGTTGATTTGTTTCGTAAAAAGTCACGTCACTATGTAGTGTACGTGTACAACAACGCTGTGAAAAAAGAGTAGATATGGAACTTCAGTTTTTTTAGTTTTTCCCTTACCTATAATCTTTTCTATCAATGTCAAAATTTCACCGTGGGGAAAATGATCCGACTTTTCTCGTCGATCATTTGAGCGCACCGTCGGCCCCTGAAAGAGAAGAATGAAAAATGTGGGAAATAATTAAAAGAAAGATGAAATATGAAGACATGGGATTTACCTCAGTTTTCTCATCTTGAGAACGTTCAAAACCTTGCGCGAACCCTGCACGGTCTGAAATCATATGTTGAACAAAACCAAACAAAAACGAAATGTAAGCAACTAAATTACGGCAACATAGGCCCGTTAGCGTCTCGACACTATCACTAAGTACACAGGCTGTGATACGTTTCAGTGGAACGGTCAAGTGTGAAACGTAACGGTGCACGAAAGCGAGCGTGATAAGCGAGGAATGAAGCGTGAGACAGAGTGAGGGTGACGGGAAGAAGTCGAAGGAGAGTGAGAGTACCTTGCTGGGTTTGGGTTTCTGGAGAGAATTCTCAATGGGGTGTTTAGATCGATCCTCCATTTCCATAGATATTGTGTACGAAACAAGGAAGTGTAAAAGAGAACCGATAAAAGATCATGTCGAACGTCCATGATGAAAAGAAACATGATGAGATGTAGAAAAGAAGGAGAGCAGAGAGAGAGAGAGAGAGAGAGAGAGAGAGAGAGAGAGAGAGAGAGAGAGACTCGTCTAGCCGTGGGATGAGGTGCGTGAAGCGTGGGGGGACTCACTCGATGCGCCATGCGGTGTACCTGTTGTCTGATGCGAGCCATGGGCACGCGAGAGCGCTTCCTCTTCAGCTTCTCTCCCACCAGGATCCTGAACAAGAGGAAGATAACCTCTTTCATCTTCTCCTACTTCTACTGTTACTGTAACACATTCATACTCCTTGCCGTAGTCTTCCTGAAAGCCTTTTTTTCTTTTTCTCCCTCTCTCTCCCTCTCTCTCCCTCCCTCCCTCCCTCCCTTCCCCCACGCACTCCTTTCCATTCCGGCCCTCCGCCGCCGCTATGCCCCTCAGTCTCGGCTCGTTGTCGTGGTTCATCATGTTCAGCGCGATGTGGTTCTCCCGCACTCCAACCATGTCCTCGTCGTTCTGAAACAATACTCATTTGCATTTTCCCACGATGACGTCATCCGTCTCTCTATCTACCTAAAAGCGCTTGTTTATCACTGTACGATTACGCATGTAGACCGAAGCTCTTTCTTCTTTTCTGACGGCATAGCCACAACAGCAACACATTCACAAATGTGTAATCACACATTACGCAATCACAAAACAATAACAACAAAAGGAACAGACATGCTGGGCATGCTCGCTGGCGGATCGCGTTCTCCTCTCCCTCTCCTGGGTACGCGGCGGGAGAACGAGTTTCAGGGGCACATAGTGGAAGTGTCCGGAGCCAGTGGCAGTAGAAGAGGGAGAGGTCGGCAGAGTGGACTGCGAAGTGGACTGAAAGCACATCACACTCGCACTCACACGACAACATACACTGGTTAGTGAGTGGCAGCAGCTTCACAGTATTTGTCGACCCAATGACAACTACAGTAAGCGTGCCTCGTGCGTTCGCTTCCTGGAGAGATACGGGGTGTAGACGGTGGAAGACGACGACTTTGGGTAGTAGGTGTAGGTATCCGTAGAGACCTTGACAGGATAAGGTTACGGTAGTAGAGTTGGGTCGATTAACCGATAAATTTAATCGTTTTCTTAATCGACACAACTCCAGATTGAAAACGCATGCACCTTCTGTTCATAATCTCCGTCCTCCAGATTGAAGGCCGCTTTGCGCATCGGATTCTTGAACATCTGTGGGTGCAACGGGGTTACGGTAGGGAAATGAAACATGTGAGGTTACGGTAGGGTCGTGCAGAAAGTGGATAGAACAAATGAGAATCACATCAAACCATGATGATTGTTAAAGTGCTCGTCTATGATGCGCAGGCTACCGTAACCCACCAGCTCGTCGACATCTCGGGGCACTCCGAACAGGGTGGAGAGGGCCGAGTCGACGATGATCGAGGGCGCTTGCTCGCCGCGCTGCATCTCCTGGAATGGGAGAGGATCAGAAAGGCAAGTGAAAGGGGGAAAGTTGAGCTGAACTGTATGACTCATACTAATGTGATTACTTTATCTACTTACGCCTGCCTAGCGCAACTCTCCCCATCGAACCACGAGACAATGGAATCGGTTTGCTATACGACGGAATCACTGTACGAATCTGGTTGCGGACACACAAATCTCAATTTCTTCGGCATCTTCAATCGATACGCACTACTTCTTCTTCTTAGTCGATTACGATAAACATTACATTACATTACGGATGTACGTTTTCGAAAAACGCGGGGTTGTCACGGTCACACACAATTCTTCTCTTTACTTCTTCTTTCTAAATCAATCGATACGCACTACGGATGTACTTGTTCGAAAGTTGTCACGGTCACTGTCACGAATCTCTCTCCGGCGCCGTCTCACCCTCTTCTTCTCCTCCTTCTCCTTCTTCTTCACTTTGTCCACGGGCTCGGACCGGACACCCAACATACCCAGCAGCCATATCCACACGCCCAACACAACAAACTACAAGTGACTAGTTACTAGTTACTAGTAACAATGTATTCTTTCATATTATTGTTTGTTTACTATTATCCCTATGACGTCATCAATGACGTCATCACAACCCACCTGATTCTTGGCAAAGTGGCATATGGTGAATTCGATCATGACAGCAAAGACGAACGCCATACACGAGCCCATCCACACGTCGATAGCTTTCATGTACGAGACTGGAAGCGATTGATATATCAATAAATCGATGAAACAATGTCTATGAGACTGGACGTGATAAATCAATAACCGATCTGGAACCGTACCCTCTGGCAGTGCCAGCTTGACAGCATTGGCCTGTGTGGATATGGTGAGGAGTGTTGTGATGGAGAGGGAGACGCGCGCCGGCGCGGAGTCAACGTCCAGCCAGAAGTTGAACCTGCAAGTACAGTACTCAGCATGCTATCCTATATGCCTATCCCATTTTTTACCATAGAGGTTACATCCAGAAGTTGAACCTGAAAGAGAGGAATGGGAAGAGGAACAAGAATCAATCAACAAGTTTTCAGACAAATTATGATTCTGCCTTTGTGTTTTGTCTTGCCTTTTTTTCCATTATTTTTTCCCATTTTGCTTATCAAATTGATAGAAACATTCGCCAAAATAGATTCATATCAGCTGTGAAACATATCTTCTGCTAACTCATGAAAACCAAAAGAAGGAAATAAGAGATATACGTTTCGTACACCTCATCAAAAACTTGATTTTGAGCTAAGTTTGGTGAGAGGGTAAGTGAAGTGATGAGTCAAGTGAGTCCGGAAAATCGATAACGAAAAAATCAATAAATCGATAACCCACCACGAGATCACGACGATCAGTGCGGTGGGGAGATAGGTCTGCATGAGGTGGTGCATCATATTACGCTCCACGTAGAAGACCGCGGTCAGGCAGGACCACGTTCCTGAGTGACGTCATCATCGATTGGTTATTGATTCATCTTCCCCACACAACTTTGAACTGAGCACTAGCAGAGAGAAGGTGCTTCGAGAGAGAGAGAGAGGGGGGGAAAGCTGTACCCACCGGTGGCATACGTTCCATTGCACATCCCCGTGGTGATGTCCTTCAGTTCCATGTCAGGCATCGTGATCTCGGGGTTCTTGTCGATCGCGTCAGTGGCTGCCCACAGCAGACGCATCACAGACTCGGGGTACGCGTCTGCAGATAAACAGTTGTAGGTAATGACACACCTATACAATCAATCAAATCAAATTTTAAATAGTTAGTTTTTCTTCGGTAGTATAGTTGTTAAAATCCGCGTCTGTCCGATACACCTTTACATCTTTTAAAATAAAATGAAAACGTGCTGCTCAAAACGCAAAAAGCGTTTTTTTTTGTTCTTTTGGAAGCAATCGAAATACAAATACTTATAAATGTTATGATTAGACGTGTTTAATTCTGAGAGAAAAAAACACGTGTTGCGAGCACGTTTTTTTGTTGTTTGTGTAGAGTTTTTAGTTACCACGCTACATTGTGTCAGTAATTTTTCTGCTTTTCGTCTGACTCACAGCTGAGGATGCGCAGCGTGCAGACTTGCGAGTCGAGCTGAAAGAAAGTATCCGAATTATCGCCCAGATGCGAAGACAGACTAAAGAAGGACAAGCATGTTTCCATGTTGAGAGAAATATTTGTAGCAAATCCGATACGATTCCGGAAAATGGTGTACTTGGGAGCTTTGACCCTTGAACCTGAACTTTGAGAATAACTAGTGACTAACCGGATACTTTCCTAGGTTCATACTGCACGAGGAGACAAGAGAGATGCGCGTGTCGTACCTAAATAAAAAAACTGAAGATAGAGAGAACACGAGAAAAATACATTTTTATGCGCATACAGGTATAAAACACACGTTTTTGTATAAAATCGGTCAGAAAGGAAACAGTTATTGAAATTACTAGGTACAATCATATTAAAGTTAGTTAGTTTTGATACGTATGCGACACTTGCAACATGTCGATACCTCTTTTTTCCCTGCACTTCCTTTCTGTTTATTCCTTGGCACGCGTTTGAGCGGGAATAAAAATCGTTTAGAAGCAATCGAATCAAGCACTTATCGAAAGGGGAAAACTCATGAATAGCGGAAAAGGAAAAGACGGGGCCATAAGCGAGTGTGGGTGTGTTTTCCACTCAAAAGTTTATATAAATAGCTTTGTACCAACCCTGGGTTACGTTTCAAATAGTTTCATTTTCATATGTTTTGTTCAAACAGACAGCATGGAGAGAGAGAGAGATCGCACTTACCATATCTTTCCCTCCGGGTACACCCACACTAGGAAATTGTCGTCGGTGATGTCTGGAAAGTGGAAATGCATATTTCAGTACTTTGCTTCCCCTTTGCCACTTGTTCTCAATGAATCACTGAGTTGTTGAATGACCGCCGTTCAACTATTCAGGCCGGACAAAACGCGCCCAAGCCGCGAAGTTCAATGGCCGCTACTTCCCGTTTTAGTGTTTAGCCAACCTCAAAGAGCGAGCAATGCACAAAAATGTACCTTTTTTTCTCATTTTTTCAATGCATTTATCAAGAAAACATTCGGTACATTTAAAGGAGAATGTTCAATTATGCAAACCTAGGTCACTGGTCTCTTTGGGCAAATGCAGTGTTGCGTATTAGTAGACGTCAATAGTCAATGAATTCTACTTGTTGCAATGACGTCGACGACGTTATTCTTTTGGCGCTTGGACTTGGAGGTGGTAAGGAGAAAACGGGTGACTGAGAATGAGAGAATGGTGTATGATGTGTTGTACATGTGTAGTCTATGTATTGTTCATGTATTGTCGTCTGTATAAGTCTAACCCATTCACCCATTTTTGCATGCACTTTGCTTCAAAAAAGTCTACCTTGGAAGGTCGCACTCCTCGCGTTGGCGAAATATACATCAGGATGCCACATGATCTACAAAACACACGATCAAACTACATACACGTCACACGGAACACAAACCTTGAACACCGCCTTATCCCTGACGAGTATAGGCGCGGATCCGTTATGCGCGAGTCGGTGGTCCATCCACGTCTGAATTCGATTTGTAAGTATAGTATCCTAATACAGCTACAGTATACCTGTTGAAAGTACATATCCAGCGAGAAATCCATGGTTTGTGCGGAGAACGAGCTCATACCCTCGATGTACATTTGCAGGGTCACATTGGTGGCGATCCCTGAAACAGGCACAGCTACCGTATCCCCACACTGTCCACTAGAAAGTCACACAGCATTCTTGCTCAGGCTGTGAGTGACAGTCGGTAGGGTCCGTTTAGGGTTCACGGAGGCAACTCAAAGAGGTCCGTTAGTGAGAGCAGACACGAGTGAGTGTATGTGGTTTGAAGCGAGTGCGTGTGAGAGAGATAGTACGGCCAATTGTGTCATCAAACCAAAACGTGAGAGACTAGTATATCGATTAACTCAAATCGTCATTCATATATATTCTCTAGTAGAATGCCGCATTACCTGGACCGTGATCTCGCACATACTCTAAAAGCATTACGTCTTTGATTATCACATTTATGAATTATGGAAACTTAGGTGAAACGGCACGATATAGGTCACATCACGGCCGGGGGCGGATTCATCGCTTTCGAGGAAACTGGACTGGTTCCAAAAAGATGAAGCGATGAACCTTCCCCTGAATCTATTCACAACATTCCTCATTCGCATACCGTCATACTGAGTCGGCGTTGCATATCGATTGTAGAACGTCTCATTCTTCAGCTTGTTCAGGAACTCCTCAAACAAATCAGTCGTTTACCATAATAATTTGCATAAACATGATATAGAGTACCTTATTGATAGGCACGAAAGTGATGTCGGTTCCGTTGGCTAGCGTCGCGTAAAGGCACACGAATACAAAGTAGGTCCAGGCCATTCTGGAATAATTATAATTAACAATAACACATCATACTTGCTATGTCAGCTATGCGAACTGCCTGAATTTTACGTACTGCAAAAACGTCAACAAGACACGGATAGAGTGGGTGGGTAATAAAAAACCTGCAAAAACATAGGCATGTAGATACTCTGCAATAACTGTCAACATGTCAACAAATAGCCGCACATGGGAGCAAATTGCACCCGGATAAGCGTCGTTGACCAAAAACATGGATAGAGAGATAAAGAAATGCGCAGAGAGAGAGAGAGAGAGAGAGAGAGAGAGAAAGAGAGAAGTTAGAGAGAGAAAGAAAAGTGCGGGGGTCGAAGTGAGGAAAACTGAAAAGCACTCGGTTATTCATGGAGGGTCTGAGGAAAGGCGCAACCTGCAAGAGACGCAGACATGCAAATTCTGAACGGAGAAACATTGGCTCTGTCTGAACATTGAAGGTAAATACAAAAAAGTATCGGTTACAGAAAAAGAAAAGTGAAGAAAAGGTGAGACCAGATTTACTTATTTTGAAAAGACGCGCTATTATTCACTTCTCGAGTGCGCAATGTTCTGAGTGAGATCTTTCTGAGTTTCTGAGGGCGGATATTTTGCCAGCAAAAGTTTACTCTATACTGCAATAACATGTGAGCACACATATTGACAGGCAGTCAAGTGAGTTATTGTGATTCTCAGTGGCAAGAGCAGAGTGAAAGTGATAGTAATGAATGCGAGTGCAGACTACTTAGCCCATCCGCAAACGGATGGCTCCCAATGAAAGTAGTATGGCCAGAGTCGAGAGCCAGTAAACAAGTAATGGAAAGACAACGGTGGAAGAGAATCTCTGTGCTCTATGCATAGACACATCAAAGACAGAGAGAGAGAGAGAGAGAGAGAGAGAGAGAGAGAGAGAGAGAGACGAGGAAGGGGACTTTTGGACCCTGTTGCAAAATGCAGTGCTCCGCGAATTCTAAACATTCGAAAAACGCGCGGGAGAGAGGGAGAGAGACTCGGAGAGGGAAGGTGCCAGCTAGGGTCATCTCGGAGGAATTGAATTGCGCGACACTCCCTCCGCGCGTACCTCCTCCTAGAACTCAGACGACGTTACCGATAGACGTCACCGGTCAGAAGTCACGGCGACGTTGTGGAATCCACGTTGGTTGTTCGCACGGATATTTGCTAGCCAGCGGGTTTTATGAAATCCTAATCCTCACGCTCCGAGATGCAAACTGCTGGGTGGTCCAAAAACGAGAACGTTTTGGGTTTTGGGATCACTATCATCTAACATTTAATACTGAATTACAACACAGCATACAACACAGCATTCGTGAAACTATTCAGCCTGACCCCAATGGATGCAACGTCCCCCCTGAGTATTCTCTACACAAAAACAAACAGACACACAGACTAAACGTGTGATGGAAGAAGAAAGAAAAGAGAACAAAGTGGTCCTCGGAGACTTGAGAGAATACAAATTAACGCGGTGTGTGAGAGAGAAAAGAGAGATTGGGAACATCTTGAATTTTGTGGACACATAAGGAACCGATAAACGAAGAAGTGCAATTCATACGTAGAGAGAGAAAGTCAGATGTTCTCGAAATAAACTATATCCCTCACACTTTTGCCGAGAGAGGTCTGACGCGCGCGCGCAGCTCTGCGCTCTCCTCCAATCACACACTGTCTCGCTTGTCTATAATCTCTATGCCCTCAGGGCGCAACAGCGTTAAATTAATAGCTTGTCGCAATGTTGTGATTTTCTCAGTCTCTCTGTTTTCTTTTGCCACTCGCACTTTTCGCATAGTGAGAGAAAAGAGAGGGAAAACGAACTCGCTTTTCGGCAAAAATAAGTCCGCATTGAACTCATAAGATGCGAGAGAGCGATCTTCCAAAAAGAAGGGGCTACCACTGAAGACTCGCCACACAAAAAGAACCCTCGAGTGCCCCCTTATTAATCATTCGAGACGCAAAACTAGAAATCGCCGGAGGGAGTATTGAATACGTAGTTGGACACTAGACACTTGTAATCGTTGAACATCGACAAATTCGGGATATTATACATGGCTCGTTGAGCGCAAATAAGTAAACAAAATCGTCAGATGCGGATGATAAACGCCGGATGTTTGATGTATGTAGTGGAAAGTGGATTCCCGGACACACCAACTGCAATCCTCGAATTCTGGGGCGTTTCCGGTGCGGGTGAAGAAATAGAGAGAGAGTAAGAAAACATCCGTATATGTGCAAATTCGAAAAAAAATGGGCTAACGAAATAAGTGAAATCACACGTGACAATGGAATTTTTGATACTTACCAATGAAATTAAACAAACATGGCTTTTGAACACCCTATTTGTATTATAACGATGGGTGCAAAAATTATGCGACACAATAATGTAGCGTTCAGAAGATGTTCTCGAAATCTCTGTGACCAAGTGAAGTGGAGAAGCATAAGAGAGAGAGAGAGAGAGAGAGAGAGAGAGAGAGAGAAGGAAGGAGAAACTAGGAGAGATATGTGGGACAGAAAGGTGAAGGAACACGAAAGCGAATAATGCGTCTCTCGGGGGCGTGTTACAGAGAAGGAAATTGACAGCTAGTGAGGTGAGTGTCACACAGACTGGAAGGAATAGAGAAGGCGAGAGTCATGTCAGAAGTATGCGACAGTGGAGAGAGAAAGAAAGAGATGCCAGAAGTATGCGATAGTGGAGAGAGAGAGAGAGAGAGAGAGAGAGAGATGCGCCAGAAGTATGCGACAGTGGGTGTGATGGCTGGTCGTCGTCCCACGTTTTTCGCGCTGTTTCGGGATTCTGAACCTTCACTGAGAATGCCAAGCAAAGCACCAGAGATCCTTCGGAGAATTAGGAGACGTGTGACTGTGTCTGAATAAGAGAGAAAGAGAAAGAGAGAGAGAAAGATCTAGTAAAAAGTGTATCGTCGGGTGCATTATTGCAAATTGAATAGAAACCCGTCTTCATTTTTGCAAATTGAATAGAAACGAGTCTTCGAAAAGTGAGACGACCTTCTAAGCTAAATCAATTTCTTATAGATTTGGCGGATATAATTTACGACGTAGTAGGTGTGACATCGTGGCATGCGACCGGTATTGTTTCAAGAATACTCGTGCACGAGAGAAAGAGAGAGAGAGAGAGAGAGAGAGAGAGAAGTGAGGGGGATGAGGGAGAGGAGGATGAGAAGGAGAGTGTGTTTCGCGAAGAGCTGCTTATGAATTACTAGTTAGGCTCGCTTCGCGCTCACCCACGTCATGCTTGTATACAAACAAAGGGATGCGCGAAGTAAACAGAATATAGCCGAGACTTGTGTATAGAGCCAGCGGGGCAGTCAAGCATACCTGCTGTGTTACATTGCCTCACACCTTGGATGATGTACACGTATACCGAGGAAGTTCGCCTGACTGGTTCTATTGCAG
>CAWZYM010000123.1:145000-205000 GCA_963966185.1 Rhabditoides inermis | reverse complement strand
AAAATGAACCTCTAATTGTCAACATCATTCACCCCGTCATGTAGCTTACAATAACAAATCGTGTACTCATCCCAAGTCATCATAAAAACTTTATCTCCGAGAAAGTTGGGCGTATATACACTGGAATAGCGTTGGAGCGAGCATTCATCAATATCAAGGGAATCAAGGGTATATAAAATCAGGGAGAATTCAATAATCAATAAATCAATAATCAATCGATAATCAATCTACATGAGAGTGTCGTATATCTTGTGTGGGGGGCTGTTCGATATGGGTCGAGTCTGCTTGACAGCGGGGCGCACAAACGCGGAAGGACGAGAGATGACGGTCGGGCTGGAATGAAATAAGGTTATCTGTGCAAGATTTCGGATGCGTATTAGCTTGAGTTGGTTTTTGTGGGAATTAACTTTATTAGGAATTAGTTGAAGATTTTGGAAGTTTGTTCGAGTTGGTTTTTGTTTTTGAATTGAATATGAGAGATGACGGTGGGTCTGGAAAGAGAGAACATTTTGAGAGTGAAATACTTTAAATTCTTTTTTTTATTAGCATGAAATGGTTTTTGTAGGATTTTGAGTGAATGAGTATTATGTGAACCTGAAAAGATATTTTTTAAAATCACATCTTATTTTATATGTTATCATATGCCAGAGAGTCCCTCACACGGTAAAACGGAAGTAACAGTCTGATGAACTTTTTTAAACGAACCTGAAAACCTGACATTTGTCTATTGTAAGAGTACTCGTAAATATTAGAAATATATTTAGGGAATAGTTAGTCTCCCGAGGTTGAAAGTCCCATAAACTACAGTAATTGCTGTAAACAAATAGAAAGCATAACAGAGAGTCCCTCAATCAGTCATGCTTAGTCATTACAATTACCTACATTGTCGAAAATACAAGGGAAGTGTGATCACGCGATTATTGGGTGACTATTTCCGCTGCAGAAAGACGAAAAAAGAATGGAGAAAAAGCGGAGCTGCACCTTTTTTGCGCTGGTTTCATGATGACATGCGTTCTGGATATTTATCGAGATTGTTGTATAGCGTGTGCGACATTTTGGACACACGTCTTCAACCACAATATGCAAGTCTTGCTAGACGCACCATTTTTGTTGCTTCTCGGAAAGTTTGTCTTTTATTCTTTCATTGACCGACTTTTTCGCATACTAGAAAATCACGCAAATTTGAAAAAAAAAATCGCTCATTACTCAAGTAACGTCTACAATCTTGTAGAAAAATGTCGTGCCTAGATGTTGAAGCACTTTTGACCATAACTGGAAACTCCACTTTCCATTTCAAACCGTATTATTCCAGTACAGTACGGTATGGTTTTTCATTTTGTGGTATCGCGTGATTCCTCATGTGTCTAGACGAAATACGAATTTCCCCCCGCGTTATCAGCCTCTTATCATTCCCTCCAAGTGTACTTGGTGTTATTCCGTACAGTCGATCTATCACGGTTTTGTAGGATGGCCTAATAAAAGCGAGAGGGGGAGGGTACAATCGGAAAGACATAGACTATAGTGGCGGTCGGATACAATCTAGGGCTGGCTGCACTATACGATGTGAATAATATTTGTAGGGTATTCAAGACACATCACTGTAGTATTACGTGAAATGCGAAGATTAAAGAGACTACCTGACAGATCAAGAAACTATATAGAAAAATAAAACAGCATGTGTAAACACCAGATTCAAAAGTATAAGTAAGTAAGTATAAGTAAGTATAAGTCCCTCACCGCTTGGGCTCAGCCCTCCCTCCCGGTGTGCCGACGGGGCGCGGCATCTGCATCATGTGAGGATGCTGCTGGAGAATGGGGGCCTGAAAACACATAGTGTCTCGGTCATCGGAAACCAGTCTCGAAGCATTCCAGTGGTTGTAGTGCGCATTTAACATTCAAGTAGCCGTCATTCTCTTCAAAACTCCCTTCTCAACTGACTTCGTAACGCCTTCGCAACACGACCAAATAGCGTGTTTCGAAGGCGTTCTGAAGGGGAACTTTCGAAGAGACTGACCACACCAAGGCAAAGGGAGGTAGTAGTACTGCTACTATATGCCACTAGATTACAGTATGCATATTCTGAATACCGTAACCATACCATATGCACTGTACTGCCGTGCCGAGTGCCCGGCTGGCTGGCGGACACTCGCAGGTCCTCGAGCTGACGAGTGCGCTCGGCCAGCTCCTATAAGGAAGTGGGTGACAGAGGATTTACGATCACCCCGTGTGACGCGAGGGCAGAGATTGAAACAGGGAGAGAGAGGGAGAGAGAGAGAGAGGGGGGGGGAGAGAGAGGAAGAGAGGGAGAGAGAAAGAGACAGAGACAGAGAGGGGAGAGAGAGGGAGAGAGAAAGGGGGAGAAAGGGAGAGTCAGAGAGAAAGAGAGACAGAGAGAGAGAGAGGCAGAGAGAGAGAGAGAGAGTCCCCCCGTACCTGTGTGAGCTGCTTGTTCTGCCGATGCAGCCACACCAGCTGGTCGTCGTGTGGCTGTGGCATCGCGTTCTTCGCGAGATTCACGTGCGAGGGGAAGCCCTGGAAATAGAAAAGGTGAACATGATTAAAATTGATAGCTGATAGAACATTTTGATACACTGATCGAAGTTGATGATCTAAATAATTCGCTAAAAGAAGCTGATAGAACATGTTCGGTCTTGTTCTAGAAATAGCAGTTTCTATAGGTTGATCATCTACTGACAGTGGGCATAACATAAAATTGTACTCGAAAAGGTAAACTCGGGATACGCATATGATGCAAACATGCAATGCGTTCCGTGTTTGGAACAATTTCAAATATGTGACGTGAGCGGTGAGGTAAACTCTCAAACATTTTCAAAGTGACTGCACGATTCAGGACCGTATTTACGTATTTTCGCAACATAACGGTAACAGATAGACAGATGAAGAGAGAGAGAGAGAGAGCGAGAGAGAGAGAGAGAGAGAGAGAGAGAGAGAGAGAGAGAGGTCCACCTTCTCGCTCGTCTCCACGAGCTGTGTCATCCTCCTGTTCAGCTCCGTCACGTGTGCCCTCAGGAAGTTCAACTTCTGCTCGTGCACTGCAGAGTCCTGAAAGACAGATTGTTTTAATAATCTGTCTACTTACCACAGCGATTCTTTTTCAATCTCTTTGAACCATAACAGTCAGAAAATACGATGCATTTTTGCAGGCCAAACGCCATTTCTCCCAGTTCACACAGCTATCCACTATTCGTGCGTCAGGACTGTCTGTTTTGTGCAATATAAGCATCGTAAAACGTTTTGTCACTGCCTTTGCAAGTGACGCTCAACACACAAAATTCCTGAAACGAATGTTTCATAACCTCGCGCACAATAAATGTTTCCGTTTCCGTCTCTATGGTCATAAAAGTAACAATGAAACCAGGCAGTGACATCATAAATTATAGTCGTAAAAGAAACAGTGTGGGGTAGCTTGCGCATGCGTGAAGCTAAACAATATTTCACGTTCACGGTATTTCTGTAGGTATACTGTACTTTGCATACTTACCAGGCTAACCATGCCCTTTCCCAGCAGCCGCTGACGTTTTTGAATGGACTCCAGACGCTCCTCATACCAGTGGATGAGTCTGAAATAAGAGCACGGTAAGGGTACTGTACTTGCCCGGGGGTTACTGTACTCTGAAAACTCACTTCTTAGCCTGATCGAGTCCCCTCTTCACCATCTCATCCTCTTCTTGGTGAATCGAGGAGAGCTTGGCCTGCAAAAAATGCCATGTATATTTAAATGATATGGTTCACAGAGATTAAAAGAGAATCGGCATTGTCAAATTGTGGAAGACAGATAACTGAAACAGTCTGTCTCATTTTAGAAGTTTCTATTTGTATCACATAGTGACTATGTGAGCCCACGCATCTGTCGAAACTTTGTCTCGTTGTCGGCGCTTCTTACAAGATGACGTGCGGATGTAGCGATTCCGAAACGGGCGAGAAGAGAGAGAAAGAAAGAGAGAGAGAGAGAGAGAGAGAGAGAGAGAGAGAGAGATAGAGAGAGAGGGAGAGAGTGGGAGAGGGAGAGAGAGGGAGAGGGGGAGAGAGAGAAACCAGGTCTCTGACGTGCCGCCTACCTCCTATCCCGAAATTGTAGCGCCTCTACCATTGTACCCACACGCAATCTCTCTCGCCCTCCTCGAATCACACACTCTCTCGCCGCTTCTCTGCCGCCCCGTTCGGCTCTCCCCCAAGGGAACGCTCTCTCTGCCTCCCTCTCTCCCTCCCTCCAATTACCGGTATAAATATGGCAGCGGGGCGGGTGACAGTCTCATTTCACACAGCGCTCTCTCTCGCTATGCTGGCTTCGGTAGTTACCGTAGCCGCACTGGCGACAGTGTGCCTAGCTGCCACCCTCGCGCCCCCGCCCAGCGAACAGGTACGGTACTTTGTAATAGGGATACTGTAGCTTACTGTTTTTTTTTCATATTTCTTATGCACCTTATTCTGGACCGTTGTTTTCTTAACTGTGTCTGTAAAAAAATAGCAAGAGTAGTCTAGGATCGTGTTCAACAATCAGCTAATCCAGCGGCTATGATCAATTGAAAGAATAGAACACATTCCGTTGCGTCCCCACTAGGCTAGACACTGAATATGCTAGTTTGACGTGAACCTTGCAGAACCTGGCGTTCATGAAGCGGGGCGGTTCTGAGGCGGACATGTCCACATACGGGCAGGAGGAGAACCCGGCGGACGAAGAGTTGGAGGCGCTCCTGGCTGACTACAGGTATGCCCCCATCTCCCTCTTTCTCTCTCTCTCTCTCCCTCTCTCTCCCTCTCTCTCTCTCTCTCTCTCTCTCTCTCTCTCTCTTTCTCTCCCCTACTCTCTGGTGATGTATGCAACGTGGTTCTGGTATGTAAAAGCTATTTTCTTTATATCCACTTTTGCTGGAATTGTTTACTAGCATCGCGTGACAGTATTTTCGCGGGGGCCGAATGTGCACATATAACTGCCTTCCCCCCCCCCTCCATCAAGTCAACGAGACACTTCACATTTGCACAATAACAATGCACTGTACGCATAGGTCTACCTCTAGCGCACCCTCGGGACTCGGGACTCATTAGACTCTTTGACATTTACAAATAACCTTACAAAACTAATAATATATCGCTTAGGTCACATTCTAGAAATCAGAATTCACAGAAACATGGCGAGGTTCCAATGAACACATGCCTTTCCGGGGACACGCGAGGAATTGTAGGGGGGAAAAACTAAAGTCTCTGACCGCGCGGTAGTCTCACGTGCGGCAGTGTGGGAAAGTGAGAAGAGGTTTGCGGAATAGTTTCCCTGCAAGTCGTACATCCGCAGTGACGCGAGGGTAGTGAATAGTGACAGAACATGCAAAAACATTGGGAACTACTCCATTACTCGAGTAGGCAAATAGCACCTCATTTCCGACACAGCAGGCGGTATGGCAAAGAACTTGACGTGATAGTGATTGTGGCACTGATTCAGAGAACACAATAGTGGCCCTAATCTATTACTTGTAACTCTAGGAACAACTGTAAAAAGTGTTGTAATACATGATTTCTAGGGAGGAGTCGATGGGCAAGCGGTCAATCGCCCTGGGAAGAAACGGTTTCCGGCCGGGAAAGCGATCGATGGCCCTCGGCCGAATGGGATTCCGACCCGGAAAGAGGAGCATAGCTATCGGCCGACTCGGATTCAGGTGAGGAATACGGTAGTGTCCTGGGTCCCAGGTACGGTATCAGTACTTCTCCGGGGTACTGTAGCTACAAACGTTACGAAATCGCATTTGTAGGCCGGCTAAGCGGAGTCTAGCGCTCGGACGAAACGGATTCCGCCCCGGAAAGCGGTCGATGGCCCTCGGACGGATGGGATTCCGGCCGGGAAAGCGCGCCGTCTACATGGTGAGCGCTTTCGTGCCGGGACTCAGAGTTAACATTTGAATTGCAGGTGGAGGACTCGGAGTAACTCACGCTCAGCTTATCCCACACACACAGCCCAAAGACTCAACTGCTAGTCGAAACCACTATATAAAGATCTTTAATTGTTTTCGCAATTTAGATGTGTGCATATTTACTCTCCTTTTTCCCTCGACCATTCCCTCCTCTCACACTCACCAGTGATGATGCGTGTACATTTTTAATCATAACTATTACTAATTACTAATATGTGCATTGTGTTTACTCGCATTCCGTGATCTCCAATAAATGCGAATTGTTATTGACGACACAATCTCCGGGTTACTGTGGAAATACAAAACTTGACGAAATTGTAGCAGATCTTTTAGAGTAACGGTGGATGCAGGTTTTTCGAAAACAACCAAAAACACAAATGTGTAAGCTGAGTCAGCTGTGTCTTCGAGGAGAGAGAGAGAGAGAGAGAGAGAGAGAGAGAGAGAAGAGAGAGAGAGAGGGAAGAAAGACTGTGCACTCACCACTCGGGGAGCGATCTCCTCCTCAGAAACGGTGTCTCTCTTGGAAGAATCTGCGGACGAAACTTGCGAGTTGCGCCACTGGATGTTGGACAGATTCGACGACGCTGCAAACAGGATTGTCGTGGTAGGACCCAGTCACAATTTTGGATGACTAAATTGTTATATGAACATTGTAGCACACATTGTCACTGTTTTTACGTTACAGAGAAGTATTGTAGTAGTATAATTATAAAGTATCACATCATTTATCACATTGTATGTGACACGCATTAACAACCTACGGATTGTTCCCTGAATATCAATTGGAACATGTTATGTCGTTCTAAGCTGAACAACGCATAATTTTAACGACAGTGTGACTATTTTAGGCGAGAAAATCAATGAGGTGTGTGAATGGATTGTACAGCCAATACGTAAAATCTGCGGAAAAAGAGGACATTCGCGTGACATTTCACGTTTTGTTAATGATATCGTTTGATCTGATAGTCACACGAAACAACTTGCCGCCTACACCGCCTACAAATACTACGAATAGAGGAAAAGATACATTGTTCGTTTTTATAAATATAATCAACAAGCATCAACACTAAACACCTCGTAACTCACACTAGCTATGTAGAAGTGTAGTTTGAGATGCTTACTGGACCACCACCTAAGCCTAACTGTGCACTATTAACTGTGTACCGAGGAAGTGCACTCATCCAGGCAGGCCACAACAACCAATTGGACTGTGAGCCTAGTTTGACTCACAACTTCCCATCACACTCACTCTACATTTACTTATATCAAACAATTGTAGTGGGTGTGCCCCAGAGTGAGAATACTTCGATCTATACTCTGCGCTAGAGCGATAGTTTTCGATCTACCTCGCTTGCAGTTCGAAATACGGTGCCATAACCGTCTGCCTCTCTTGTTTGCGCGCTATTACCGAGTGCTGACTCTCCGTCTTTCTCTGATCTATCCCACCGCGCGCAACTGCGAGCATAGAACCATAGCTCGCTCACTACTCGAATACGGTGGTCCAACCGTCTGCCTTCGTTGTTTTGCGCGCTCTACCCCGTGTCCGTATGCCGTATGAAACAATGAAGCTATCAGCTACCACGCCTCGAAGGAGTACCACTCACACTCACTCAGACTATTATAACTCGTGGCTGAGTGAGAATATGTCTGTCGTGCTCTTCTTTTCGAACAGACTATTATAGCCAGTCGTAGAATGTGCTACTATGAGGCTTTCTCTAGATTGACTGTTGTACCCACAATGAAGGAGTACTATTCTATTTGCACTCACCTAAACTATTATAGCTATACTTCTACAACTAAAAATAATCTGTAATCATAAACGTTCCTACTCACCGAAACTATCATAACCAGTGGTGGTGGTGCAGTGATAATACGTCTGTCGTTCTCTTCCCTTCCCACTCACGCATACTATTATATAGCTATGTAGTCGTGGAGTGCAAACATCTGGCTTTCTCTAGCTGACTGATGCACCCACAATGGAGCGCTATTCTCTTTGAACCGGCGCACTCACCGAGGCTATTATAACTGGTCGTTGAGTGCGGCCTCCTCCCTGCCGCCGCCACCCTGACAGGCTGACTCGCGGGCTGCTGCGGATGCCGCATCCGAGACTCCTCCTTCTGAGATCGGGGCGTGTTCGGCTGCAAAGTACACTCACGTTCAAAACAATGTCTTCGAGACATACTCGGAATTAACTACAACTCTCTAGGAACTTGGATAGTCAAAACTAAACGGACAGTCATTTATATTTTGCTTGTTGGGCTGTTTACGAGCGGTTTTGCGATGATCGCAAATAGTCTCTAACTGTCCAGAAAGTGAAAGTGACTCACGCATGATACAGACACGCGGAACGAGACGCGCTTGCGAGATGACATATGAGGGAAAAACCGAATCGAGGGAGAGAGGGGGGGAGAGAGAGATAGGAAGAGATAAGGACAGAGAGAGAGAGAGAGAGAGAGAGAGAGAGAGAGAGAGAGAGAGAGAGAGAGAGAGAAAGAGAAAGAGAGAAAGAGAGAGGGAGAGAGAGATAACCAAAATGGAAATCCGATCCGCGTGGTAATCTACTGGGCCATGACAACGCGCACACCGATTTGAAGAATCGCCTCGCAAAAACCGAGGAGAAGAGAGGTTTACGACAATTCCGCCATTGTAATTGTGATGCGGGATGAGACGATCGACATATTTGGTCGGTCTATGTCAAAGGAGAGAGAGAGAGGGAAAGAGGGAGAGTGGGGGAGAGATTGACTCACGCGCGGAAATGGCAAGCGAACCTGTGCAAACCGCGCGCCCTTATTACCAGTCATAGGCAAGGTCACACCCAGCCACTATAAGCGGAGAGAAAAAAGAGCGTGAGTGCTGTACGAATAACAATACTGAGGCTAGTAGCTAGCGAGCGCAGGAAACCAGTAACCGATACGTTTCTCGGAGATGAGAGACAAAGGATTATGCCTGCCTGAGGGAGGGGCGGCGATCTAGGATCTAGGCTAAAGTGATTCGTCTCCGGAGTCGAAAACAGCCCCTGGGTCACACGAAATACCCGGATTGCAGGATCATAGCAGGCTGAGTGAGTGGAGACAAACGCAGCATGGACAAAAACACTTTCCTAGGTCGTTGTAGACGATAACAAGTACAAGGAACTATACGTTTGGTATTATAACTTAGGAGCGATATTCTAGCGATATTCTACAGAAATGCAGTATGTCAGGAATGCAATCTGGCATAGTGAGCGATTGTGACTGATTGACCTCCCGAGTCAAGGGACCTCCGGGATCTATTGAAATACACCGCTCAAGTGGGGTGAGAGAGGTCGAGAGAGGGAGAGAGTGCGTGTAAACACTAGGGAAACAACAGGAACATAAGTAAACAACCAGTTAGTAAAAGAATAAGTGAGTTACTTTCATTATTGCTGAACTCGGAGTAAACAAAGATGTAAACAAACAAGTAAACGAACCTTTTTCTGCCGCATCACGACTCCGTACTCGGCATACGAAGGTGGTTGCATGTGCATTCCGTGACCGTAGATCGGACTGGAAAATATTGATTGTAAATTTGTTCGATATTGCAAAACTGGCAAAGGTACTTTTTTTAAAATTTCAAGATTTCGAAAAATGGTTACGTTTCAAGCAGCTTGTATTGTGAAGTGACAAAGTCGTCTACAATTATCGTGTGGTATGGATCATTCGAACTTTCAACAAACTAGGAAACATATGCAATTATGACATTACATTGCATTATTAAATCGAAACTATTTTATTATCAACAACAATAACTATTTTGAAAAAAAAACAAAAAAAGAATATGAACGGACCTGCCGCCACTGCCGGGGCTGGTGTTGAAGGAGCCGAACGAGGCATAGTCTGCGTAGGGAGCGTACGCCGACTGAAAAGACTTTTTGTATCTATTTCGACACTGATGTGCAACACTATGAATAGCTGAAAAAAACACACTTTCCTAGCAACTAGAGGATCGAATCACAAAAGAACAATAGGAAGAACGTGACAGAGAGTGCTAGATGAGGAGTTCGGTGTCACAGTACTCCCCATCCACTCTCCTCTACCTGATTGACTGCCGGCTGACTTCCGTGGTAGCTCCTCCTCTCCATTCCATTCAGACCATTGATGCCCATGGCTGGACGGGACTGCTTGCGATCCGGGCTGGAAAACATACATTGACCATGATATGTAAATAAATGTTTGCTTTGTTTCACAGAAATTTATTGTTTTGTAAAAACAATCGTGGCATAATTGTTTTGTGAAAACAATCGTGTCGGGACCCTCCTCTCCCCTCACCTGTTCAGCTTTCCCTCGCTCTGCACCCGGTGCAACTGCGCCTGGTTGTTGTTCTGATCCCGATCCCTCAACGACAGACGCACCGCCGTCAGAAAGCGCTCGAACGTCAGGTACCTGAGTATTGATTTATTGATTGTCAAATCGAAATATCGATTCATCGATCTGACTCACCCGCTGGCCGGGGTGACTTTTCCCACGCAGGACAGAAACGTGGGTGGTAGATGTGGTTTCGGCAGCTCCGAGAAGCGAGTGGAGAGCTGGAATATCGATTTATTGATTGGTTAATGATTATGCCAACTTTTGGAAGTTATGAGTGAAGTATAAATGCACGGAACAAACTAACAAATACACCAGTACAAAACAGGGACATAAAAAACTGTGGAATGTGCTCGCTTCCCGGCGGTTTGAGACTACAACGTAAACAGCGATGCGGTGTGGAGATAAGAAGACTGCTATGGATTGGTCTAGAGGGAGAGGGTGACACTGAATAATCGCCACAGCCTAGGTGCTTCCAGATGATTTTTGCAGAGAGCAATTAATGTAGTCCAAGGAATGTTCTCAAGAGGGCAGAGAAAGAAACCGCGCCTGTGTTTCTTTCCAATTACATACACTAAATACCCGAAAAGTGTGATTCATTGTCCGCGATATTTTTGCGGATTTGAAACAGTGTGAATCAGATTTTTTATCATTGTTCTTAGCAAGACACATTGTCAGCGGTTTGAGAGAGCGTTGAGAAAGATACAGACCGACGACAGGGGGCTGCTGCGCCGCCCGATCATCTTATTGTATTTCCTTCTATCCCGTGTTTTTCACCACAAATGCATATGAATAAAAAAAACTATAGTGGAATTGCGTAATAGAAGTGAATGATGGGACGACAAGACGCAAGAACTGATTCATACTGTCGAAAATGAGTAAGGAGTGAATAATAAAAAAGTGAACAATATTACGAACGATGAATCGTTTTCGGAAAACAATGAGTGTGCACGCGATCGGAAAGAAACAATGGCGCGGAATGAGTGACACCGACATCTGTCACTATCGTTCAATATGCAAATTAGAAGGGGCAGGTGGCAGGTAGAGGATTACTCGAAAACGCGCGCGCAAACAGCGATGGATCTCCTTTCCTAATCACATCTCTCTCTCTCTCTCTCTCTCTCTCTCTCTCTCTCTCTCTCTCTCTCGCTCTCGCTCTCTGCCATGACCCAAGGTGAGTCTATGTTTGCATGCGAGACGCCAAAAACTCTTCGCCCTGACACCCTGACTGAAAACGGAAAGTGGTAAACATTTTCAATCCGATACCAAACAGCGACCAAGAGATTTGGCGATGGGGTGTGATTCAAACCCGGCACGCAAATATGGGGAGAGGAGAGAGATAGAGACAGAGAGTTGGAGGGAGGGAGAGAGGGAGCCCGGGCTGAAGGTGAGAAGGATGCGTCATAAAAGCGGCTGCGGCAAATCAAAAAAAGCTCAAAACGCTCAAAATGGCACTCACCGTTTCATAGCTGACCTTTCCGGTGCGACTCGTATCCAGGATATCGAACAACACCCGAAGGGCATCCACGAATTCCGGATTCAGCGGTGGCGAAGCTTGCTCGGAACCTTAATAGGAAGGTGTTCAGAGTTCAGAGATTGAGAACCGTTATGCTCCATCCACTCTCGTCTAGTATACTGTCCCACAACAACATCCAATGAGAATTAAAACTCACGCATGATGTTCTATTCGGGAGGTGCAATCGAGTGTGTGTTCCTGAAATGCACAAGTACTAGTCTGTGAAACTGCCGAATCCACGAAACCCGGCGGATTTGCGGCCGCGCCGCGTAATCGCTGTTTTGAAACGACGGAATCGCGAAAAGTCGCAAGATTCAAGGACTGCGCAACAAAAGAAAGCGACGAGAAAGTGAAAGTAGTAGGATTGAGAGATTGAGACATCGGAAGATCGAAAGTGCAAACGATGAGAGATGAGACGTTCAGACATGCCATACTTTGATGAAAATAGTAATAAATAAAAGAGAATAATGAAACCAGAAGAACTCTTGGTATGCAAATCGATTCGAGGAGTGCAGTTAGGGAAGGTAAAGAGGTCAAGACAATATGCTCGTTCAGTTAAATTCAATTCCCTTTCTGTCTTGCGCACTTTTTGAGGGGGTGACATTTAGCGGACCCGCGGGTAATGGGCCGGTGAATGGTTATGGGCAGATGCGAAATTTCACTCCTACAAAAACGGCCCTCAAAAACATTGCAACACAGGAGAGAGAGAGAGAGAGAGAGAGAGAGAGAGAGAGAGAGAGAGAGAGAGAGAGAGATCCGCAACACTCTGACAATTCATACAATTTTTGCGCGCGGCAGCGGGGAAGGTATTCAAATCAGTGTGAAAAGGGAAATCCGCGCTGGCAAAAGAGGGCGAAACCACTCGAAAAACCGGGGGAATGAATCGCGGTTATGCAATAATGGAAGTGTGCCCCAATCGATCGATACCTCTTATCACGTTTACGTAATTGCCTGGATCTTATCTCTTTTTAGACGTCCGGAATGCTACGGCGAACTAATGTGATGGGGAAGACGGGGTGAAAAGGCTTCTATGCATATAAACGTACGCGCAAGTGTCGCCACAGTCGTAACCTCGACATAAAAGGAAGTATGCACGGGCAACGAATACCACACTGACATTGTACGACTACTAGCAGGAAAGATTTTTGTTAAACATTGATATGGAACGAAATCCGAAACGGAATAAGAATCTCGAATCAAGTAGCACATTATAATTATAATTATGTGAATCACGGAAAAGTTACGATAAAATACAGTAATGCAATATGTTGAGTAACAGTATTGCAGCGGGAGCCGAATAGTGAAGACCAAATCATTATGAGGCTCTATGCAAATAGCCGCTGCCGCCACTAAGACGCCCGAATAAGGGCTGATCCATCGGGGCCTCCTCTACCGGGTGTGTATATACAAACACGACTCTCTCTCTCTCTCTCTCTCTCTCTCTCTCTCTCTCTCTCTCTAACAGGAGTGGCTGCTACTTGGCAATACAGATTTGCCGCATACAAGACACATTGTCGTGACGACAACGTCATGACGCTCCCACGCTCGATGATTGTGCGAGAATGAGAGGGAGAGAGAAAGAGAGAGAGAGAGAGAGAGAGAGAGAGAGAGAGAGAGGGAGAGAGAGAGAGAGAGAGAGAGAATGTTCAGAATGCAAAAGTCTACGATCACCGCCCGAGGCGCTCCGACCTCACAGATCTTCGAGTTATGCAATCTGGTCGAATACGGTGTTTACAAGTCGGATTAGTGGGGGACAAGCAGATGAACTGACCGGAATGGGCATATGCGAGAGAGAGAGAGAGAGAGAGAGAGAGAGAGAGCAGAAACAAAACTACACAAAAACACGACGCAGCTGCGAAACGCAATCGAAATCAGTTCAAACGAACTGAATAGTATGCAAAAACGCAGACGTTTGGAAATCCGATGAAACCGCCGAAATCGAAACAGTGATATCGTCGCATTCTCGCAGAGACGCTGATTTCAGGATAACGGGACCATCGAAACACGGCGAATACACACATAATTCACGTCAATATGGGTCAGATGATATCCCTCTCGACGCTCTCTCTCTCTCTCTCTCACTCTCACTCTCTCTCTCTCTCTCTCTCTCTCTCAGGATATGCCGGATACACCAGGAAAGACATTCACTTTCGCGCGTTGTCGCCTCCCGATGACACAAGATTTCGAGATGTTATCGCCAGGGCGCGCGCGGGAAAGCGACCGTTTTAGACCATAAAACAGTGTCACCAGAGTTTGCACGAGACATGCATACTTTTACTTACTGGAAATGGAAGTGGATCAGAATCAGGAAAGAAAACTTTGTATTCAAAAATAGCCGCATCAAAAATCACTGCGCGCGAACAATATTCCGGTCCGGTGGCGGACACAAAGTGCCGAACTCTCGGTAAACATCGCGCACTGTAATAATGGAGAGAGGGACAATTTATTCGCTTGTATGATCGAGTGTTCATGTTGTGTGTGTGTGTGTGCGGGAGAGAGTGTGTGTTGGGAGTGACCGGAATCTCTCTCTCTCTCTCTCTCTCTCTCTCTCTCTCTCTCTCTCTCTCGCACTCTCCTCCCCTCCTTTTCTCTAGCATGGTCCCGCAAATCAGATGCGAGAGGGTTTGTAGACAGTACGACGATGAAGAGAGAACGACGCGCGAGACGCGAGAGAGCGTGTGATTGCGAGAGGGCGCAGACGTGCGCGAATTCTGATATGCAAATAGATCGACACGTTCATGCGGAGGAGGCGTGATATGAGGGGAATAAAGGAGGGCGGGAGAGGGAGAGAGAGGGAGAGAGAGAGAGGGGAATCCTTTCAAGTGAACAGATTCGCACACTTATCACCAAACAGCCTATTCAAATACGGCTAGCACTATCTCCATCGGAAGTGTTGCTTGTAAAACAGCAACAACTACATAACAACTACTACTGCACATTCAGCAAAGCACTCGTGTGATTTGAACTAACCATATATAACCATTAATTGATTAATTTGATAAAAAAGAGTACTAGATGTAGATGTGTACACATAGTACAAGTACAATGGGACGAGTGACCATTTGAACGATGATTCATTCGAAAAGAGTGCGCGGGTCAACACAAACACTTTCCGATGACACACAGACTGAAATTGGAATAGTTTTCGCACTTTAGTTTAGTAGTTGAGCATCAACATCACTATTAATAGTCTCTGTTTAGCTGCTCTGCGCGTTGGATATGTTTACGCGTTCAGTTCGAATAAACAAATAATTTCAGATATATTGTTGTGGTGGTTGTTCCGTTCGTTTATATTTGTAGGTGCATTGTTTCAGATCAACCAATATGTTACGGGAATAGTGTACTATTCGCATCAAAACTACTGCCTTCCCCATTTGCAAAGCAGAAAGTGAGAAAATATGAAGCTCACCATCCGATACCGATTAATTATTCATACCTGAGTCTTCTGATGGTTGCGTGACCAAATGGTTAATGGCCCCCGGGAAATTGGGGGAGGGGGCGTCAGTCACTCATAGCTACCACTACACACCTCGGCCGCGCTAGATATGGTGAGTGTAATCTTATGTAATTATCGATTTATCGATTGGTCTTGATTTCAGTTCGGCTGGATTCACGAGAGCTTCCGGCAGCTGGTGAACCGAAAGTATGGAAGGGATGTGTGGCTCAAGATTCTGTGAGTTGCTTCGTGAGAACCCTGAAAAAACTTTTTTGTCAATATGTGATAGAGCAATGGTTGACTTGTGTTACAAACATGAAAAGCACCAATCACGTCATGGAATAACTAGCATTTTGATCGATTGATCATATTATTGTCATATCTCTTATCTGTTATGACAGTGAGATGGCGAAGTTCGACGAGGGGACGGAGTCGGAGATCGGGCACTACTACAGCGACGACGAGACGATGAGGATAGTCAACAGCATGGCCAGTATCATTGGTGGGTGGAGGCGGGGGGCGGGGGGAGAGTGGTGTGGTGAGATCAGACCATTCCGACTTTTTATAGCAAACACAAAGTTAGTAGTAGGTGGATGTTGACTTGGGAATCTACTTCAAACGACGACTCTATCTCTCTAATCACTTTAAACTAACTTACTGATAGTCCGGTAGGCATCTCGTTCGGTGCGAATTTTGGATAGAGATAACGGTCCTGGGTTTTCCGTGACTTCTTGATAGTAAAGAAAAGATGAGTCCGTGAATGTTACGCTATCCTCAATTGTGTGTTGACACGGCATCAGTGGGAAGTCGGACAGTCCTGTGTGAAACCTATTACGAAAAAGGAAAATATGATGATCGTACTCGAATCGCTAAAAAGTACTCGAATCACTTTGAAAAGTGGCTTCCGATAGAGACTGACCGCGTCTACAATGTTTACATTGGACAGGCCATGAAGAATGGCGACAATGAAAATTGACAAACATTTTAATAAATTTATTCATACATATTTATGGTAATACGGTACAGTATGATCGAAACACACTGCACAAGAAATCAAAGAGGTTTCGAAAGGGCCACAACACGAATCCTCGATCTTGTGATTTGAAAACAGATCAAGCGGAACTCGTATTCCCTCAGACATTGCTGTTTAGAGTTTGCTGCATATTGACTAATGTTATAGTCGAAACACTCAGGCATCCCCGTCGAGGAAGTGTGGGAGGCGTACGGCGGGTTCCTGATCCAGTTCACCATGGAGACCGGGTGGGACGAGCTGCTCAGGGCAATGGCGGGGGATCTGGAGGTGAGGGAGCAGATCTCTCTCTCTCTCTCTCTCTCTCTCTCTCTCTCTCTCTCTCTCTCTCTCTTTCTCTCTCTCTCTCTCTCTCTCTCTCTCTCTCTCTCTCTCTCTTTCTCTCTGTTTTGTCATTACTTTCCTCTTTTCATGCAGTGCAGATTGTTCGATTCCTCGTTATCTGATTGATATCCATGCAATAAAACGTAGCAAGTACAGCTAAAAAGGAGTAATCGGTTTTTCGATTAATCAATAAATCAATAAATCACTGCAGGGTTTCCTCGATTCGCTCGACGCGCTGCACTACTTCATCGATCACGTGGTGTACCAGACAAAGCTGAGAGGGCCCAGCTTCCGGTGAGGGAGAGAGAGAGGAAGAGCGAGGAAGAGAGAGAAAGAGAGAGAGAGGGGGGAGAGAGGGGGGGGGGGGGGGAGGGAGGAGGAAGGGAAAGAAGGGGATGGAGAAGAGATAGGAGTGAAAAAAGAGACATAGAGAGAGAGTGAGAGAGAGAGAGAGAGAGAGAGAGAGAGAGAGAGACATGAGGACAGAGTTAATGTAACAGACTTTTGTTCAGGTGCGAGCCGCAGTCAGACGGCACCATCTTCCTGCACTACTACTCTAAGCGCAGCGGCCTTTATCCGATTGTAAAGGGTTCGTCAGCTGACCGATGACGTCGTCTTCATCTCCATGACGTCACTGAATTAATGACGTCACATTGCAGGTGTGGTTCGTGAGGTGGCGCGCCGCATCTACGACACGGAAGTGATCATGAAGGTGTCGGAAAGGAAGCAGGAACATCTGGGTAGGCGGACGAGTCTCTCCTCTCTCTCTCTCTCTCTCTCTCTCTCTCTCTCTCTCTCTCCCTCTCTCTCTCTCTCTCGTTCCCTCCCTCTCTCTCGCTCTTTCTGACAGACGGAGTGACGCAGCGTCTTCCTACGTCACCTCGACGCAACGTGTTTACGTCACGCATGTTGCAGACGCGTTCGTGACGGAGCACGTGGTGTTCGTCATATCGCAGGTCGACACGGGAGGGAACCAGTCACAGCGGGCCATCACCAGCAAGCAGGACGACAACATCAACTACCATCTGGTGGGTCTCTCTCTCTCTCTCTCTCTCTCTCTCTCTCTCTCTCTCCTTCTCTCTCTCTCTCTCCTTCTCTCTCTCTCTCCTTCTCTCTCTCCTTTTCTCGCTCTCCCTCTCTGTACCTCTCTGTTATCACAAGATTGTTCGATTCCCCGTTCTGTGAATGATATGAATGCAATGAAACGTAACATAGTGAATGCGGATAATTGAAACCGTTTCGCACGCGAAACGCGAGCATAAGCGATTAGTGGCGGTAAACCCGGCGCGACTTTGCCGCGGCCGGCCCGTAACAGCGCGCCGCGACATGCTTTCGTCAGCTTTACGCAGAGGCGATAACGTGACCAATGAGATAACGTGACCAATGAGGCCTAGCCGAGGTGCGTTTATTGCTGGTTGAAAACTTTTCCCAATTGCCCGCGGCGTCCCCTGGTTTAATTACCCAAGTTTGAGATCGTCGATGTCTCTTCTCTCTCGTTGTCCTGGTGCTAAGCTTGTCTCTTCCGCTATCCGCACTGTGCTTCCTCCTATACTCCTATATGCATACCTTGTTGGCGTCCTCTCGGTTGTCTCCATTCAATCGTTTGTGCGCTCCATAGAATATCATAGCCTCGGCCAGTCGACTTCGATTGTATACACGACAGACTCGCGCAATCTCTACTTGAACCGATACAATTCGTCCGATGTCGTGCCCTGTGAATCTCGGTTTCCGCGATCATTGTGTCATTCGGTTGTGGCTGTGGATTGTGGATGTCTAGCTGGTCCCCTCCAGCGTCCCCCTCTCTTCCCACCTCCGTTGGTACCGATCGATATTGCCGCGTTCACCCATATGCCCATATACGTCACCCGATACATGGAGATGCTCTACACCGATACTCGAAAGACCTACACCCGATACAAAGAGATGCTCTATACTGATACTCGAAAGATCTATACTGCTCGGAAAAGAAGGATGCCCGATACTCAAAGACGGATGACGGAAAGAACTGATAAAGAACCGAAAGATGATCGTCGACGTGATATTGACCCCGGAATCGGAGCTCATAGATCGAAAATCGACCGGAAGGGACGCTGCCGCAGGCAATATACCAAAGATCATAGACAAAAGTCGGCTGGCCACATAGAAAGACGATGGAACGAGATAAAGGAACTAATAGACATCATCTGCAGCACAGTCTTCAAGGAGGAGGCACTACCTGAACCAGGCAATACGAGATATAAACATCTACGATCGAGAATGCAAGGCGCTCATAGTTCGAACAGTGTGAATCGTGCTGTTCGAATTCTGCTCTTCCTACTTTATCTTCTTCCATGGAGACTTGATAGACGAGGGCGGAAAAGCGAACGATTGAATAGAAAAAGAAGGGCACAAAACCGACGATATCTTCTAAATATGCAGAGAATACTGCAAGAGATACGTCATAGACCGATACGCAATAAGCAGCCTCTATTCTTCGGAGGTGGTGACGAACTGATAACAGATGAATCGGCAATGATAAACAAAAAGATATACGTGATGGTGCCGCCTGCGGGCAAACTGAAATGCGGAGGGTGCACCAGCTCATACCTATCGAATGCGAGGCTGAACGATATAGCCAAACACTATAGACAACGTGCACTGATAAGAGGATACCCATGCCCCTGGAAAAACGAACTGAATCTGGAAGTGGGAGCGAAATCCGATATGTTCATAGTCTACACGTGCAGAGTGTGCAAAGAAGAGTTCAGTCTACTGAGGCGAGCTCGAAAACACGCCTTCGAAACACACCCGGAAATGAAAGAGTTCGAGGAAACCCAGGAGGCTATACGCAAACGAATAATGACCGAGAAAGGAGGCGTGAATGATGAAAGAAGGAGACTGCGATCGCAAGAGGATGACGAACAGTCAATGCGCATAGAGGAAACAGCTGATGAGACGACACATACCCAATATCCCATATCATACTCGCACCCCGTTCCCACACCCGTTGTAGACGGCAGAGTGCGAAAGAGAAAGAGGACGGAGAGTGCGCAGGCGAAGAGAGCACGCATAGATCAGGACCCGATCGATAAATCAATAACACCGACAGAGACGCAGAGTGCCGTGAGCGAGAAGGCTGCCGGCTCGAATATAATAGAAAGGAGGGAGAGCGAGAGGGCAGATAGCACCTCGCACCCGACACAAAATACCATGTTGATAAGTGATAGCGCGGAATACTCAAACTCGCGGCCCGGCTGTAGTCACTGGCTGCCAGCTGGTGTGAGTGTGCGAGAGGAGAGAGGCGGCGACCGATCTACCCACACTGATATACCCACTACGCATACCGCAGTGAGTGCGGAGGACAAATCGATCGATATATCGATCGAGGATAGACTGGTGATAGACGAGGGAGACCATGATACTGAAAATACCATAGAATGCGCGCCGACGGAAATAGAAAGGAGAGAGCGAGAGTATAGGGCAGATAGTCCTCACTCGAGTCACAATACAACAGCGGCGAAAAGGGAGAGAGAGGAATATTCGATATCGCGGCCAGGCTGTAGCCACTGGCTGCCAGCTGGTGTGAGTGTGCGAGAGGAGAGAGACGGCGACCGATCTACCCACACTGATATACCCGATAGGCATACCGCAGTGAGTGCGGAGGACAAATCGATCGATATATCGATCGAGGATAGACTGGTGATAGACGAGGGAGACGATGATACTGAAAATAACATAGAGTTCGCGCCGATAGACATGGAGTGCGAGAGTGATAGTCAACCAAATGATATGACGTCACGAGACGAGATGACGTCACGCGCAGTGAGCGAGCCAGTGAGCACTCACGATACAAACGGCGAATTCGACGAATACGTGATACAAACGGATACGACCAAGTCTGCGATGGCCTGTCTCAACTATACTGAGGGAGTCAATTCGAGGCTGAGCAACCAGGCGATACACGCATACCTCCTCTCCAAATACCGTAACACCGATATGTTCGTGATCAATCCGGCCATAGTGCGCGGGATGGAGTGGAAATATAAAGGGAGCGAGATGAACATACACCCATCCATGCAAAACGACAGATACACAAGAGTCGTACTACCATATTACGAGAAGGGACACTGGATGATGATAGTGGCTGATAAGTCACATGATAGAGCTACCGTATACGATCCGATGCAGCGGCGATCAATCGATAATCGATCGATGGACAAGCTGAGGCGTCTGTTCGGCAGAGAGCTACAGTATGCCGATCCGAATACATACAGTAAACAGGAGAGAGATGAGATGAACTGTGGATTGCGCGCTGTGATGATCCTGGAGCAAATAATCGATAATCGACCGCTCTTCCACTCAGTGGGCGATCTGGAGGAGTTGCGAAAAAGGATGAAAAGCACGATACATAATGAGAGGACGCGACACATTCCGAGACTCATGGACATAGATCTACAACACATGCAAATACACCCCGAACCTATCGCTGTGAGAGGGAGCTGGCATGAGAAACTCGGACAGGCGACGTGTTTCGAACAGATCGAATACGTTTCCGACTCGTTCGTGAGATTCGCATACCTGATGAGGAAAGATAAGATAGCGGATGCGGTGAAACTACTGAATGATGAGCTGCCATCACTCGAGTCACTCGCCGATAGACCGAAACAGCCGAGAAAGAAACAGGCGAAAAGGGATATACCTCGCCGAGCGGACAAGGAACTCCGGATACTGTATCGCGAGAATAAGGCTCTCGCTGTGAAACGTATACTGGGAGAGGAGTCGAAAGACTGCGAGATAGGAATAAACAAAGTCGAGAACTACTTCCGACGGATAACGGGCGCGCAGCCGTGTGACCGCGATGCGGTGCGACGACTTGCCGCCAACCTGCCCCATATGAACATCTCCGGCTCACTGCTCAGGAGGTTCGGACGACACGAAGTGATGAAAACTATAAAAAAGAAGCGTGATACGGCGGCCAGACCAGACGGGACAGTGTATAGCGACCTATTGAGCGCCGATCCGGATGGCAGCTTCCTGACTGAGCTCTTCAATAGATGCATGAGAGAACAGCGGATCCCGAGCAGTTGGAAAGAGACCAACGTGACACTCATATACAAAAAGGGAGACGAGCTCGACATAGAAAACTGGAGGCCGATAAGTCTGATGAATACCGTCTATAAAATATATACCACACTTCTGACAAACAGGATGAACGAGATAAAGGGACTGATAAGTGACTGCCAGAAGGGCTTCACGAATAGAGAGGGCACACTGGAGAACATTGCGCTTCTCCGCACACCTATACAACACGTCAAATCGATAAAAGGAGATATATGCGTCACGTGGCTGGACCTTGCCAATGCGTTTGGCAGCGTGCCACACGAGGCTATACACGAAGCCCTCAGGGCATTCGGATTCCCACAAGAGTTCCGAAACATAATAGAGGACCTATACGATGGAGCGACGATGCGAGTGAATACAAAGACACACCAGACGAGAAGCATAGCGGTGGATGCGGGAGTGAAGCAGGGAGACCCCATATCACCCATCCTCTTCAACATAGTGCTGGAGATGGTCATTCGGGCGCACAACAAGAGAGTGAGGCCGATGCAGATACTTGGACAAGGCTTCTCGCTGCTCGCTTTCGCCGACGATATGGCCATAATAACCAAAAACCACTCGGACCTCCAATATCAACTCGATAGAATGGCTGAAGACGCGAAAAGTATACACCTGCTGTTCAAGCCGCGCAAATGCGGCGCTCTCATAATACAGAAGGGAAAAGTGGTTCAACGAGAGACCAAGATGTACAACGAATGCATAAATGTGCTCGGAGAAGGAGATAGTTACAAATACCTCGGAGTGAATATAGGCTTCCGAGAGATCAACGAGCAGTCGGAGACGCTGCGACAGATGAATACAGATATGCGAAAGCTGGCAGCAGCAAGGGGATCGCTGAGTTGCGACCAGCTGAGAGATGCGATACGAACATTCGTCATGTCCAGACTATACTACATTGCGATGAACGACAGATGCACTATGGCCAGTATAGACGAGATGGAAAAGACGCTCGCCAGTACCATATCACACATACAGAACGTCAAGTGCGGAGTGTCGAAGCCATACTTGTACTGCTCCAAGGGCTTCAACATGCAACACCCGAAAGATACCATGTACATTGGCTGCTTCACCACAACAATGAAGCTGCTCCGCTCAAAAGACACCTACATATCGACAGTGTTCTGGAACCTTCTGGAATACATAGCTGTCGCGTGGATTGGACCGCAACAAGCGCATACATTGGATAAAAAGACGGTGTGTGCGAGATATCTGAATGACGAAAACGTCGGATACCGTGGAATAACATACGGTGGACAGACCAATATGATGAGAAACTGCCGCGAGGCAACGAGACATATGAGACGGAAACTGCACTTGTTCGAAGTGAAATGGGACAACGATCAGCTGATAGTGGAGATGCAGGCTACTCCCACGAGCAAAAAATCGATAACTGACTCGAATACGATGCACCTACTGAAGAGAAGGATGGCTGCGGCACTGGACGAGTGCAATATCGAACGAATGAGCACCGAATACACAGTGACCAGCAAACACTTTGATATGTTCATGCAGGATACGAGAAATGCGCGCATACTTCGAAACAAATCGCCTCAGGCGACCGATAGTGCGATCGACTGGAGACATAGAGCGCTACTCGATAATCTGCCACTGAAGGGAGCGAGATTCACGATGCAAAACGCTTTGGCGGACCGCGTGTGCACAACATGCAACGAGAACCAGATAGAGACGCTTCCACATGTGCTCAACGCGTGCAAAGCTCACCTCACAATGGGAATAATGGACCGACATAACAATATACAGGATCTGATAGTAGCGGCTGCGGAAAAGAGTGCGGTAAACGAGAGTGCGTGGATAGAGACAGACACTCGCGATTCGATAAATGGCGGCAGTCTGCGACCGGACATTGTGCTGAAACGAGAGGGCGAAAAAGAGGTGGTCATAGTGGATGTGCGCGTTTCATTCGGAAACGGACTCGAGTCATTCGAGCGCGCCGCCGCCGAAAAGATTGCGAAATACACGGAAATAGCCGAAACCTATAGAGAACTGGGATACAAAGTGTCTCTGCACCCATACTTGGTCAGTTCACTCGGCGACAACTGGAAGGGCAACGATGCAGCACTGACTGCACTCGGAATACCGAAGACTGACTGGAATTCGCTGATAGGACAGATACAGTGCGAGACGCTCGAATACTCGAAGGCGATATACTACCTACATGTGATGAACGACAACTACTGCCCGAAATATGGAAGGAATAGACCGGAAAAGGCGCTGAATATGGTGGCGAAATACAAGGAACACTACGCGCACATACGCGCCGCGGCCCTATAAGGACCCTATATCAACAGATTTCTAATCGACGAGGCTTGATACTGTACTCGTGTAAGGCCGTTTCTCTCCCTGCGACAAAGGGACCAAGAGGGCTGTCTGACAAAGCGCGATACAGCCGGCTGCCCCAATCGACCCCGACGCCTTCAGGACGCTGCGACCAAGCATCTTTTGCCGAGGGACCATCGACGGGACAAGCCGGACCACCATTTCTGCCCCCAATTTCAGCAATATCAATACTTCCCCCCAACCATTGATTTGCGATAAATCTTCTATATGGGTGGCGTACGCAATTTTTGGATGCCCGAAGGGGCTCAAAATATGAAGGGTGAGATTGAAATCATGTTTGCAGGGTCAGTATGACATGGACCCCGAAGACTTCTGTATCGCGTTTCCCTATCACATCTGCTTCGATAGAGATATGTTCCTCGAGCATTTCGGTAAGAGTATTCGATAATCAATCAATAATTTATCGATACAGGATCCTACATTCGTCGCACCTTCCCGCAATGTGTGCGACAGGAGACGAGAGTTTCTGATATTTTTGAGCTGATCCACCCTGAGGTAAGAGGGAGAGAACGAAAGAGAGAGGGGGAAAAAGATTAAACGAAAGAGAGAGAGTAAGAGAGAGAACGGAAGAGAGAAAGAAAGAAAGAGAGAGACAACGAGAGAGAGAGAGGCCAGAGAAAGAGAGAGAAGATACCACATTGTTCAGGTGCCGCTCACGTTCGAATCCATCATGACCTACCGCAACAGTCTTTTCATCTTCAAGATGAAGGTGACAGACTGTGATTATCATTATGTATATCTCTAGAGAAACGATACATTTGTCGGCATTTCTCTGAAATTCTGTGCGTGCGCCGCACGGACCATCAAGCCTTGAAAATCACAAACTATTCGGCATTTTCAACTGATTTTTAAGCACATCTGTATTTAGTAATTAGTACAGTAAGTAGTACAGTAAGTAGTACAGTAAAGTACAGTAATTAGCCTGTCTGTAACCTATCTGTAATTTTTGTAAATTTCCCCTTTTAGGGCGTGGGAGACATCGTCCACCAGAACACGGGAACACAGGCTCAGCAGAGCGTTGTACTCAAAGGTATGCAATCGTCATGACGTCATAGTAACTCGGTAATTTGTACAATTCTATCTAACATTCGATTGTTTTTTTTTTACATCTCGAACAAAGTTGTTTCTATTCACAGAAACATTGGCAATGCGTAATGTGAAACAGGAACCTGCCATCGTTGTGTTCGAAAACGTTTAGGAGGTGATAAGATCACTTATCTCTTATCACAACTAGGCGCGAGAGATACCGGTTTCGCTTCATTTTACAGCGAGAGAGCGCAAAACATCACACGGGTGTTTACTATTCATGCGCCGCCGCTCAGTGGTCAGGTGGCCGAGTGGTTAAGGCGTTGGACTGCTAATCCAATGGGGTTTCCCCGCGTGAGTTCGAATCTCATCCTGATCGAATCTTTTGCTGAATATGGAAACACATTTTGAAACTACCTTTAGTTAAAGTAACATGAAATAATGTAATTTTTCGAACTGTAACAGTTTTTTCATCTCATTTCACAATTCGGAACACAAGCGGTACGTTGCCTGGGTACGTATGAGGAGATTCTAAATTTGATGATAGGCTTTCACTATGTTCAAAGTATCATCTTGTTTCTAACAGTTCTTTCGCGTTTTCAGGATCGATGACGTTTATCAACGAGGGCGAGCACATTCTCTATCTCTCTTCTGTGAACGTGACCACTGTGCGGGAGCTGATCGACAGGTAACGTAGACATAGATACTCAACTCTGCGGATACTGTGGTTGAGAAAGAGAGAGGTAGATAGAGAGAGAGAGAGAGAGAGAGAGAGAGAGAGGGAGGGAGAGAGAGGGAGAGAGAGGGAGAGAGAGGGAGGGAGAGAGAGAGATAGCGCGAGAGAGAGTGATTGAGAGGGGGGGGGGAGAGCGAGCGAGAGAAAGAGAGAGAGAGAGAGAGAGAGAGAGAGTGAGAGAGAGAGAGAGAGATCCCTCCTTCCAGGAACGTGCACATCTCGGACATGCAGCGTCACGACGGCACCCGCGACTTGATCATGCTCAACCAGAGCAGGATGAGTCAGGTCGAGCTGAAGTGAGTGGCACTCAATGCGAGGAATCGCGAATTGGCCTGAGTGAAACGGAATAGACTAGAAAAAATGGTGGGCTTATCGAAGACATGCCGTGTCAATAGGGGAGTAGTTTGAGTGTTTGATGATGATAAGAGAAGATGTCGAAGTGTACGTATGTGAGTGTGGATGAATTCACGGTCACTTCGAGTCGTGGATGACCATCACATGTGGCATCGAAACCGCGAACGATTGAAATGCTGTCCACATGGAATTGTACTCATAACCAACGCATCAACAGTGACTTTAAATGAATCTCTAATCGGCAAAATCACAACTTCTAGCCGCAAATTGGAGGAGACGTCAAAGACGCTAAAGCGGATGGCGAACGATCTGGAGGTAGGGCACACTATCACAACCTGTTTATCTCTCTCTGACCTCCGCCTCTCTCCCTCTCTCTCCTTCTCTCTCTTTTTCCCTGTCTCCCTTTTTCTCCACTCTCTATCTTCTTTCCCTCCCTCTATCTCCAAAACCCCTATTGCATGTAGCATGCCCACTCGTTGGTTGCATGCCCCCCTCTCGCAGCCTTCTGAGTGCAGTCGTTGCAGTCGGAGAAGCAGAAGACGGACGAGCTTCTGTGCGAGTTGATGCCCGCCACGGTGGCAGACTCACTCCGGCAGGGCAAGGTCGTCGAGGCGTGTGAGTGGACAGAATATGTATAGGGCTCAAAGGGCGAATATGTTACTACGCTCCGATTCCGCAACTCAGTTCTGTCATCACTTTTGATGCATCGGATAGGCTTGCAAATCTCATCACTTGTTTTGATTGTATATGGAACGTTGGCAAAACGCTGTTTCCGACCCGTAGTCTTTGAATAGTCAATTTTAGTAGACAGGAAAATGTGAAAATACTGTTACTAATACTAATGTTGTCAAATCCCTATCTCTGTTGTCCGTACCCACAGAAAAAAGGTTTTATCTCAATAGCACTACTACCGTTTATATTATGTTAGCACTCACTCGAGAAGCGTATCACATGGGCTTTTTTTCCGATCTTGCACAAATCGTGACGCATCGAGCAAAAATGTGGGGCTGATTCAGCAAGTGATATTTGGGATTCCAACGGCGTATTTGGTGTGCTTGTGGAAACTGAGAATGTTTTATCACACATCACACAACGAAACAATCAAAGGCACAACAACAAATGAACTGATGTGTCATCCAATCCAACATAATTAAAAGTAACAGGTGTTGTGGTAGTACCGGCGTGGCGAAAAGGCAATAGAATTGACGACAATCTCTCTCTCTCTTTCTCTCCCTCTCCCTCTCTCTCTCTTTCTCTTACTCTCTCTCTCTCTCTCTCTCTCTCTCTCTCTCTCTCTCTCTCTCTCGTTTCTGTCTACCGATACCGCTTTTCAAAGTCACTATCGTCATCCACATCCATTCCGGGCAAGGGTTGGAAACGCGGCTTCACTTGATTTTGATTCACAGCGTTTTGTTGACGAAGATCCGGAGTTGCGTCCCTGAAGACAGATTGGGAAACGGAGCATAACAAGAATATGTTTTGTGTCAGAGCAATTTCTTGAGTGTTGAGGAGACTGCGAGAAAAACGGGGAAAAGAAGGAAAAGAGAAGAGGTGAGAGAGAGAGAGACAGAGACAGAGAGGTAGGTGAGAAAGAGAAAAAGAGAGAGAGAGAAGTGAGAAAGAGAAAGAGAGCGAGAGAGAGAGAGAGCGAGAGAGAGAGAGAGAGAGAGAGAGAGAGAGAGAGAGAGATTCACCCCCACCTCTCGAGCCTTCTCGGTTGGGCGGTTCGCATGTGGAAGATGGAATGCGAGCGAATAGATGGATCGCGGGTGAACTGAAATGTGGTTATGTTTCATAGAGAACGTAAAATGTCATTCAGAACGTCACTTTAATGTTTCCTTTAAGTGTGAATAGACATAATGTTTAAGTTATACCAGTTATATTTATAAATTCCAGTTATTATTATCAGTATAAACAGTTGATAGTTAATTATTAATTATATGTTAGTGAACCTAGTAATCGTTCTCACTTTGACGCGCTGCCTCCTTCGATTCCACGGGGAAGTGGGCCAGCAGAAACACGTCAGGAACACCATCACTGAAAGATCAGACACTCTCTCTTTCTCTCTCTCTCTCTCTCTCTCTCTCTCCCTAACATTCTCTGTCCTCAAATGCTTTCATTTACGTTTCAATTTCATCACTTATTATCCGGTTATAATTTGCCAGCAATACAATCCATTATTTGCTACAACAAACAACAATCGTCAGACAGTACCGTTTCCATAAACTAATTGAGAGGCTATTAACGCATCTTCGAGTCTCGCCATAAAATAGGTGAACTCACGGCCGACGAACGTCAGCACTCCGAAGATGGAGGCGTAGATGACACCGGTGGGGTATGGGTACTGCAAGGGAGCATCTCTCTTCTCTCTCTCATCTCTCTTTCTTCCTCTCTCCCTCTCTCTCTCCCTCTCTCTCTCTCTCTCTCGCTTCCTTCTATCTAACTTTAAAAAACATAAAAAAAATCGGCATCCCTCTTATCAATCAAACAACATGAGAAGAGGAACAGAATCGGAGGAAAGGACAATCCTCCGAGTGAATTGCTCACCCTGCAGCAGCTGGGATTTCCCTCTAATCAAACACAACATAACATCAGGCGACAAAATAGGAGCAGTCAGATTTGGAGGAAAGCAGGAAAGTACAATCGAAAAAAGGGAGTGCATGTGGCGGATTGCCGCATTGCTCACCCTGGGCAGGTCGCCCTCTTATTAATCAAACAACATGAAAAGAACATATACGGAGAGAAAGCTCAAGTGGGATTTGCTGACCCTGCAGCAGCTGGGCAGGTCGCCCTCGAACCAGTAGAACGTGCAGCAGTGCACGTGGTCGTCCGGGTCCGTCGGCTGCGGGCAGTACGCGTGCGAGTCTGAAATAGGACTTCGATAGCAAGATGTACTTCTCATCTAATGGCCAACCTCTTTTGGAAAAAAGTCAATACTGAATCATGCATGGGCTCACGTAGCACTATGCTACATGCATCCCTTGTTTGCAAGATTTGTATGACATCTTTTGTAAAGCGTTATGAGCGTTATCAGTATTTATCCCTTTCCAAACGGCATCCCTATTAAGTGGGTAAGTGTTTCATCGTGTGTGAAGCCGCATGAAACGTACTGCTGAGATATAATGAAAGACGATGAAACTCACTCATATCGGGGCACCAGAAAATGTTGCGTCCGCTCAGTTTGCCCGCGAATTCCTCCATTTTCTAAATTAAATAGTATAATATAGAACACATTCGAACAGTGTAGAATGAACGTTTAAAAACGCGCAGTGAAAGTAGTGAATAGTTCATGTCAGTTACGAGTGCATAGGTTAAAGTAAAATGTGAGAGCGCGTGAAATTGAGAGAATCAGATGAGTAGAGTGGGAGTGCAATGAAAATACAATGGACACGAGACTCTGTGCAAATAAACATCTTGTAAGTAACCATCGGTCAAACAAGCGAAAGCGCGTATTGCACATATCATTCAACTTTTCTAATGGTTGATATTGCATTATCTCAGTTTTCAAAGAGCAAAGCGAGGCGGCAGCCATACAAATCAGCAGAAAACAAAACAGAATTTATAATGTAAAAAAAAACACACACATGAAGTCATAACCGGTGGCGGGACTGTATAGAAGAGTGGGAAGATCACAAAGGGAAGGGTGTCCGTTACAGATGTGTCATCTGTATTCAAAACATGCCCGGCGAGCGCTCGAGCCAAATGAAACGACGAATACTATGTTACGCCGCCACGCATACCCACTAATGAACGAACTTTCTAGAGAGATTGCGACGAGAGAGAGAGAGAGAGGGAGAGGGAAAGAGAGAGAGAGAAAGAGAGAGAGAGAGAGAGAGAGAGAGAGAGATTGGAATGCGATAGTATGAGAGGGAGAAGCAGCAAAACAAGCGTGGATACGGGGGGAGCGCAGCGGAATACATATGTGAGACAATCATGAGATTGAAAACGAATACTGAACAAGACAACACAATCTCTCCTCCTCCTCCTCCTCCTCTCTCTCTCTTTCTCTATCTCTCTCTCTCTCTCTCTCTCTCTCTTTCTCTCTCTCTCTCTCTCTTTCTTTCACTCTTTCTCTCTCTCTCTCTATCTCTCTCTCTCTCTCGCCGAGAATCGCGAATCTCTCAAAAATACATAACAACTTCCTACAATCCGACTGTTACGGGCTTCTGATGAGATTTATGGTAAACTGAAAACTTTTGCAAAATTGGAAAAGAACTAAAGATCATGACATTGAGTTCGCGCGGGAAATCGATTGTCGGTAAACAAACAAACAATGTGCCACGAGAATATCGGGCCAATTTCCGGAGCGCGCGAGAGAAATAGAGAGGGAGAGGGAGAAAGAAAGAGAGAGAGAGAGAGAGAGAGAGAGAGAGAGAGAGAAAGAGCGTACCTTTGAGGTAGCCGTCGCATAGGTCAAAGAGTGCGTGAAGTGAGGGAAAGTGAATGGGAAATGATTTGCGGGTGAAAATAGCGTGAAAACGAGGCAGGTGTAAACAGATTGTCAGTAAAGAAGTGGGTACGTTTTACGTTTCACGTTTTACAAAAGTAAAAGTAAAGGTAAAGGTAACTCTTCGATTCGATAGATTCACTCTGCGAAGGGCGTTCGATTTAACCTGTCTGTCACGTTTCACAACTTGATAACAAGTTTCTCTTATTTTTGCAATATCACAATCGAAACGTGACATATCAACTTCGATAATCAATCGAGTCGCTAACCAATACTCTCCGCACAACAAACTACTCACAACTCACACAACTCACTTAAAGAAGGCCTCCACGGAAAACAACATTAGGGGTCATTATTTATAGGATATCGTGATTTTAAAATATCTACAGAAGAAAGAATTTTTTTATTCACCAAAATTTGCATAACGAATTTTTTTCGGCAGTACGAATACCCGCAAGATTTTGGCATTTTGCCAGTGCCGCAAGATCGCCCCCAATCAGCTGGGCAGGCGCAATCACAGAGACACGAGTTTGCCTCCACGAGACGAGTTCGACTTTTTGATGATCGATTCTGTGTTTGGCTGGCACAAGATGAAAGAAGCCGCGCGAGTCACGCACACTCTCCCTCACTGCTGTTGATTTCCCGCGCAAAACGAGGGCTGACCCAGTGACAGAGACACGGTAGAAAATAGTGAAATTGGTCTCAACACGAAGCCATGCGGCAGACTGGCACTGGGGCGAGCATTTCGCGCCGGCTGGCACATTCCAAGGAGTCCTTCTTTAAGCTGCCGACTTCAAGAAATGAATAAACACGTTTTTTTTAGATCACCACTATATCATGTATGAAGCCTTTTTGCAGCCGCCTTCACCGAGTCGACTTTATTCTAGAATTATACAGTGAAATGCACTGACGATCGAGTCATTAATCAGTATTCTCTTGCATACGTGCATAACTATGTACCCATTCGCACAATTTCAGCCGACTTCACCGAGTCGACTCTTCTCTTCACCGACATTGTCACCTTCACCAACATATGCGCCATGTGCACGCCCTACGACGTCGTCACTCTACTCAACGACCTCTATCTGAGGTTCGATCGGCTAGTTGGACTGGTGAGTGACGTCATAGACGTAAATGGTGACATGGGAAATGTGTCTTAAGGTAGAAGACAAAATATAAACACTGACCCTCAGCACAGATTAGTTCGAAGGCCACCGAATGTTAAACGTTCAACGCGACTCGAGAACTGAAACTTGTTGACACACTTAGCGATGGCTGATCGAAAATCTGAATATGTGGCATTTCGGCTGCCAAATCGAGCGTATTCACACATAACAACACATACAAGGAAAGGTAAACAGAATCCACGTGTATCAAATCTCTGCGAGCCCGAGCACACAACAATAACAAGTATGCAGCTCTCTTTTCAAAGACCCCCCAAAGGTTCATTTTTGTGTGACCCAATCCGAACCCAGACATTTGTGTGACCCGTTGCAGCACGACGTGTACAAGGTGGAGACTATCGGCGATGCGTACATGGTGGTCGGAGGGGTGCCGGATCCATGCGACAACCACGCAGAGAGGGTGCTCAACGTGTCTATCGGTGGGGGTATTGATAATCAATTACTTATTTGTTTGATTAAACTTATCAATGTTATGAAACATGTTTTTTTCACTTGCCATCCTACGTATGAGAGTGCAGCAGTAGTCAGATGCGGTGGAGCAGTGATCATTGTTATAATGACGAGGAGGGAGGACATGTATGCTTCATGCAAAAGGATAATCAATCAGTAGTCTAACAATAATAAACAAACGGAAATCAGTACAGTTCAAACGATAGAAAGGAAATGGTTTACAACTTCCAACGAAGCTCCGCTCTGACCCTATGTTTGGGTGTGCGATGTGTCCAGCTTGCAGGCATGTTGATGGAGTCGAAGCTGGTCACGTCTCCCATCACGCACAAGCCAATCAAAATGCGCATCGGAGTACACAGCGGGCCGGTGGTCGCCGGGGTCGTCGGAATGAAGATGCCCAGGTGGGGGGAGGGGGGGAAGAGATGGGAGATGGGATTGGCATTGTGGAATGGGATCTCGGAGGCTGATTGTGTCTGTAAAGTAATTAATATACACTGAGGAGCAGGGAGAGATTGGCATTAATCTTTTACCATTACGTATTGGGATCTCGGTTGCTGGCTGTAAAAACGGATGAATTTAGTCGGTCAGATTTCATAGTACAACTATGGGAAAACTGATTTGATTCTCTTGCAAACAGAGTTTTGAAAGGGGGTTCAGAAAAGACAGTTGAGTTATTTACATGGTACAATTCATAAGTACTGTCTCTCCGTTGATTTTGTTTGTCTTGCGGGCAATGCAGATGACTGACTGTGTCGATGGAAATTATAGAATTATATTTAGAATTATGTAGAATTAACTATAGAATAAATTAGAAAACTATTTAGAATTATAGAATTCTTTTTGAAAAAAATGTGTATAATAGAAAACGTATTGTTTTAATTTTGCATTGTCAGGTACTGTCTGTTTGGCGACTCTGTGTCTGTGGCGAACAAGATGGAGGCGTGCGGGGTGCCGTGCAAGATACACGTCAGCGAGACAGCCAAGAAGGTCAGTTCTCTCACTCTTCTTTCTCTCGCTCCTCTCTCTTCACTCTCCCTCTCATATCTCTTCTCTCTCCTCTCTCTCTTCAACTCTCTCTCTCTACTATCTCTCTTTCTCTGTTCCCCTCTCTCTTTCTCTCCTCTCTCTCCTCGCTTTTCTCTCTCTGTTTTCTCTCTCCTCTCTCCCCTCTCTCTCCTCTCTCCTCTCTCCTCTCTCTCACTCTCTCTCTCTCTCTCTCTCTCTCTCTCTCTCTCTATCTCTCTCTCTACCGTCTCTTTCTAGCATGGTATGGACAACAATCCCTCTTTCGTCTTCACTACCAGAGGCAACACCGAAATCAAAGGTTTGTGTTTTATTTGGGTTTTTTTTGAAGTTTATGTATTTCCTGACTTACTCACTGTGTTTAAAAACAGCAAAATTGCACACAAACACACTTGTTTGTAAATTTCGAAATGATTCCTAGTCAAAAGATCTCGATATGTTTCACGCGCGTGATATTTCACTGAGACAAAAGTCGAGTGCAATACGTACAGCGAAAAATGAAAACACGACGAAACCTTAGTCTCATAGTGAATAACAACTCGAACATTGCAGGCAAGGGCATCATGTTCACCTACTTTCTGGAGCGCAACGACCGGAAGAGTGTGTGGGAGCTGTCGGCCAGACCGAGATGTGAGAGCGCGAGGAAACGACATCTCATTCACTTTTTGTAAACCAATCAACCAATTAACCAAATATGAAAGCGCCAAACAGACAGGGCTCTTTGGACCTAGAAAAAAAGAAACACACGTGTAACTAGTCGTATAATACAAAAAACTCCTGTTTACCTACCGTAATCCTAAGACATGTCAAATTATTCTTCAGCCGGCGAGATGACGATCGACGGATACATGGAGCTGCACGACCTGACTGTTTACCAGGTGATCGATTGATTATCGAATTTTATCGTTAATCTCAATAGTGCAATAATTTAGCTTCTTATAGAGAGTAGCCGGAAACAAGACAGAGAGACTTGGTCTTGAAAGTTCCATTTATGTGAGCATTGCAGGAAGACGCGGAGCCTGAGGCGGCGAACGGTAGTATGAAAAGGAAGGTGGGTTGAGCTGACATAGGAAGTAGAAGTAGAAGTAGCTAGCACGCGCCGCAAACGGTCTTCATCGTGCCAGTACATGCTTTTTTTCAGAATGGCGAGAACGGCACAGCAGGGAACACGGAGAACCACCACGTGCGATCGCCCACCTGTGCCATACTATAGCTGAATAGCATTACTGTACCTAATACTTCAACATTACTGTACCGTGACTTGAAATAGTTCTGCTGAATGTATATTGTAATTTGTAATACTGAACACAAAATGTGAACTGTTTATATTGTATGTAATATGTATCACTATTTATACGCTGACTGTTGCTTTACGCTACACTCATAAACATCTTTCTTGAAAGAGTTTTACTATTTCCGCTTCCGATAGCGTCTCTGAGCAAAGAGCTACTGACATATGAAACGTCACTTTATCTGATAATGAACCATAATGGGCGCATGACTTATCAATTTGATACAAAAAAAGTCTCGATCAGAAGACGCCCACATATACTGATTGATAGATAGCGCACGGAGAATATATTTATATGGCTTTCACGTCTTTTCTGATAGATGTTAGTGTGTCCGAACCATTCCACATAGTTTGATATAGATCGTTGATCAATGTGAATGTGAGTGCAAGTGAATGAGTGAGTGCGTGAGAAGAGAGGGAGAGAGGGAGAGAGAGAGAGAGAGAGAGAGAGAGAGAGAGAGAGCGCACTCACTGTGTAACATTTGCCCGCGTCGCACACTCACAATCGCCCGCACATATGTTTTCAAATGTATCTTTGATATTGTGAGTATGTAGACTGTTGTCATTGCTTTCAGCGCTTCTCACCTCCGGATGCCGTCTGCTCTCTTTGCTGTATAGTTTTGCCGCCAGCGCGCAGTGAGTGTGAGCCAGAGCCAGAGAGGTCAGCTCTATTGATCAGCGTTCTCATCGCACACTCACTACTCACTATTCACTCGCATAGCGCAATGCCGCGCCTGCCAACCACACAACAAGGTACGACCGAGTCTCCTTTGTTTCATCTGTCATTTGTTTTGTTTCACACTGCCAATAGAACACCACTTACTTCATTTCTTTATTAATGTTTTGTGTTTTATAGAATGGAACCAATACGTCACTGTGGACAGCGCTTATTTGATGACGGATGAGGCTGGATCGTGAGTATCATTTAATTTCAAACAATTACACTGCTATTCCCTGTTTCGCAGGAGCACCACGGTTCATGGCCACTCATTGACGGGAATACGGCTCCACGTCACTCATCCGATCTTTGAAGACTTGGCTGTGCCGGTACGTTTCAAAACGCCTGAAAACACCTCGGCAAAAGTGTTGATCAGAGTGGGATTCGAACCCACGCCTCCGGAGAGACTGGTGCCTAAAACCAGCGCCTTAGACCACTCGGCCATCTGACCACGTTTCGGGGGGTCTCTGCTCACAGTGACATGCGGACTCATTGACAGACTCACTAATGTCTATTTCAGGCTCTTCATCGAGTGTTCATGGGCGCCGTTTTCGAAGCGTGCCAGAAGACTGGAGCCAGTCCCCACACTGTCACGCTCAAACTCGAAATAGGTACTTTAAAACCCCTTGAAAATTATTGTTTTACATTCATATCAACAATCTGTGGCGATCGGAAGCATAAAGGACAATGATCTAGGATGTAGGTGGCTGGCAAAACAATTGCCAACTGCAGGAATCGAACCTGCGACCTTCGCTTTACGAGAGCGACGCTCTGCCCCTAAGCCAAGCTGGCACGATGGAGAGCGCGCTAGAAAGAGAACACTCCACTAAACGGACACTTTCAGAGATTCCCGGGCAGAGCAGAAATGTGCGCAGCATTCACAGGTGAGCAAACAATTGTGTCAGTCGTGAAATTATAAGAAACAATTTTGTTTCCTCTTTCCGTGATCTAGGAATCACAGTCAGTGACGATCTGACATTCCGTGTCCACATAAATAACATTGTCAAGAAAGCCAATCAAAAAACAAACTACCTCTTTTTTTTCTTTTTCGGACACGGAATGAAACAGTTCTCACTCAAGCTTACACTATTTATGTCCGTTCTATCCTGGATTTTGGGTCTGTCATTTGCTTATTCACCTTTCTATCAAACAGATAAGGACACCATCGATTCTGTCCAAGCACTGTTTTGTCTTATCGATGCGGTCTCTCACATCTCTCTCGCTCTCACGTAGAGGCTCGTCTAGACCTTGAGTCCCTTTCTCGTCGTAGAATGAGATCGGGCCTGGCATTTGTGTACAGAATGTGAAGGGGCGAAACCGACTTGTGTGTGTCCGCCATTTTTGAGGTTCGATCGAGTCGGACTCGCGGAGCCACAACAAAAGTTTTTCCCCTGTCAAAACCTAACAAAAACAATGTAAAAGCATTTCTTTCTCAACGAGTTTATGGAATAGTCAACAAATCACCCCCGCACGTTTTCAATTCATCCTATTTCACTTTTCTATCTTTCATTGATGCGATACTGTAACTTTCACACATTTCACATGTTTCACTTGTCCCCTGATCTATAAGAGTTTTGTAAACCTTGATCTTGTTTAATAATTGTTGATGCAATAAGAATAAATATTATTATTATTATTATTATTATTATTATTATTATTATTATTATTATTTAGAGGAGTGACGGGTATCGGGAACGAAGTCAAGAACATGCTGTTGTTTCCGGACAACCAATGGGTGAGGTCGAATTCTCTCCTTCTCTATCTCTCTCGCCCTCCATCTCTCTTACTTCATCTCTCTCCCTCTCTCCCTCTCTCCCTCTCTCCCTCTCCCCCTCTCCCTCCCTCTCTCTCACCCTCCCATTTCAGTCAGACCTACTGAACCAACCAATCAACGCAATCGTGGAGTACACCTACGAACACGTCCAATCCGTCCGAGGAAGGGCGAAACAGAAGAGTCGGGAGAGGGAGAGGATAGCGGGCAAGGAAAATGGAGAGGAAAACGTTGCGTGAAAATCATCCCTGTCTTTCTCGTTGTTATGAGTGTTGTAAATATGTGTTATTTCGCGTATTTCGCATGTATGTTGTGCAATAAATCTTCCGACAATTTCACTCGCAAACACTTTATTCTGTACACACATTTCAGTCTCATAAGTACACATACAATCGTAAATATAAAGCAATGTGATCATATCTCTTTCTATATATTCTAGTCCTTCTTGATAAACACGTCGTTGTCAATACCGAACATTGTCTCGTTCCTGAAATATCGATTGAATATCGATCGATAATCGAGAGAGAGAGAAGCAGACAGACAGGTATCTACTCACTGCTCCTCGTTCTGAGTCTTGTTCTTCTTCTTTTTCTTCTTCTTTTTCTTGTCGCTCCTCTCGCTCATTCTACTCGACATCGCAGATTCCATCTTGGATGCGTCACCGCCGCCGCCCTTCTTCTTTTTCTTCTTGTCGGTCGAGATCTAGGTATACGGTAGTAATCACAGTTTAAACTACCGTATACCTCCTCTCCAAACTCGGCGAGGAAGCAGCGGTGGACGCAGGCGAACTGGCAGCATGGGAGGATCATCAGGACGAGGGCCGAAATGCCCATACCCACGCCCCACAACATCACAGCTATACGGTAACGGGTTACGGTACTTAGTATTAAGATTACAGTACTTACAAGAGCCGTGGTTGAACGATATCTCGGCGACAATCGAGTTGCACAGATCGCCGACGCAGCAGCCGCGTCCCTCCACCGGAAATCCGGCGGCGTCACTGCAAGGTATACGGTAGATTACAGTATACTAGGTATACGGTAGCTTACAGTACCTCACGCATCCGCGCGCCACGTCATCCGGCTTATCGAGCACGCAGCCGCCACGCACCTCCTGGTCGGAAACCTCCAGAGTGCACTAAAGAGTACGGTAGACTACCGTATAGCTAGAGTACTGTACTTACAAAATGACATCTGGACATGATGCGCAGGCTGATCGGCTCGCCCTGTTTGACGACGCCGGCGTAGCAGACGACAGAGAGGGCTGAGGAGGAGAGAGAGTCAGAGAGAGTCAGAGAGAGAGAGAGAGAGAGAGAGAGAGAGAGAGAGAGAGAGTTAGAGGGAGAGAGAGGGAGAGAGAGAGAGGAGATAGTGAGAGAGATTCTCACCGGCTGGCAGCAGCTGCATCAGCACGAGCAGTCCGAGAGCCACGTGCGGTCGCAGCATCGTGGGTGGTCCCTTCGTGGGTGGTCTCTTCGTGGGTGGTCCGGGAGAACCGCGCACCGTCGGGATAAATAGAAGGAATGGCGGCTAGGAGACAGGAAAAGAACATGGATGAATGACTCAGACTCCTTATAGACCTAGACCTTTTGCAAATCAATTATTCAAAGAAATGCGTGTTTGTAAATGACCACCTTTTCAGAACCTAAATAGTTCAATTGATGTATGAAATATCCTATCAAAATGATCTTTCCCCATTCTCTGCAACAAGTCGTCGTACTCATTCTCGTTCTGCTATTTTTAAATATAAAAGTTGTTGTGAAATCTACACTACACTATAGTACACAATGGTCGAACAGAGGTTTCAGGTAAGCGGATACCTTTTATGCACACATCTGTAAGCAGAGAACACACATTTTCTGGCTCCAAGTCCGCGCTTTTTGAGTGCTCGTTTCCGAAATCCAATGCCCTTTCCATTCACTCCGCATTCACTTCCAGTCTCTTTATGCTGCTATCATTTAGTATTATAACGTTTTACGCCGTCACTTTCTCTGCATACTGCAGCTGCTTAGAAACTTATGATAGTAAGTGAAGTTAAAACACATTTGTCTATTCATTTTCATAGACATCACGGAGCGCATTTACGAAGACATATTCAACGGCTATAACTCCAAGTTTGCTCCCTCAACTAAAGGTGGTCCCATTAAAATCAGTCTCAACCTACCTTTCGTATGGCTCATTTCTGTGGTATGTTTCGGAGAACCTGGAAACAAAAAAAAAGTTATAAATGACACAGGATTCCGATCAAAGCTGGACGGACTACGTTGTTACTGAAGTGAAGAGTTGGAGCGATCCCCGACTAACCTGGGAGCCGATCGATTTCGACGACGTCACAGCGATTATCGTGCCACTAACATCGGTCTGGATTCCACCACTCGACTTCTATAACATGATACAAGTAGAGTATCACTATCGCGAGCAAGGCAGTCAACCGGTTGTGCGGGTGAGTTGATAATACTCAAACATTACTGGTAACTTGCTTTAGATTCACCACAACGGCACTATCGAATGGGACTCGACGTTCTACGTGAAAACGCACTGCCCCATTGATGTGAGATACAATGACTTATAGTATTCAGAAACTGATCTAACCTCTTTTTAGAACTCCACCTTGATCAGCGTAATATTTGTGTTTAATGTGATATAAGTAAAGTTATCTCAGATTCGCACCTTTCCATTCGACACCCAAACGTGTTCGATCACGTATGGCGTCGCCTCATTCACATCCGACCAACTCGTATTTCAGCCAGGCAACATCGCTCCCGATCCTGTGGTATGTTGTATTCTAGAAATTATGAATCTAAAAGAGCTGGGCGATATTCATACGTTTAAAAAAGATACTTTATTTTAGATTAACAATGAATGGACTCTTCTAAATCTCTCCATCAACACCTCAACGTTTACTGGCCTGGGAAGATTCTATTCAGAGGTACGCGGATTTCAAAATGTTCGTGAGCCAGTTGAAATTTTTCGAATCGGAAAAGAAAATAGCAACACAGTTTCAGGGTAGCTATGTATTCACGATTCGTCGGCAATCATTCTACCACTCCGCGATGATAATTGTGCCCGTCTACATTATCAGCAAACTCACGATGATCGGAGTGTTAGCCACCAACATTATCCCGGAAATAGTGAGAGCTTATCCGAGATTTGAGATTAAAAAAAGTTCCAGGTGACCATCACCCTAGCTGGACTAATGGCCATCACCTACATGTTGGGTATTATGAACGACTCTCACCCGAAAACGTCTCGCATCAGCTATGTTGGTGAGTCTGCTTGGATGTTTTCAAACTGTCTCTCATCTCTCATTTCAGTTCTCTTCTTCACTCTCAATCTCACTGTATGCGTGATTGGCACAACAGTGTCAATCCTGCTCGCAAAGTTCGAAAAATTTACCGAGTTGCGGGCGAAAAAGCCACCAGGAAAGTGGCTCACCACGATATTCTTTCTAAAATCGTCTCTCGCTCACGATCCTAATAAGAAGGTGAGGTTGAGTGAATGTTTACCATGTATATTTCAATTTCAGATCTCTGTCGCCAAGGCGTGGTCCTATCTCTTCTGGCGAGTTCGCATCCTTTTCGGATTTTTCGTAGAAGCATTTCTGTTGACTTTTCTTATTTTGATATTCGCTTTGAAACACTGAGGTTTCAATTTCAAAGACGATCATTATGTTTTGTGTAATTTTCACAATGTCACTATGAATAAAACAACACGTTCTTCATAACAGATGTCAGTGTTTGAAGCAAAAAAAAATACATAGAGATTTGTGCTCGTATGCTTTTTTTCGTTTGTTTTGCATTCCGATGAGTCAAGTTATGATCCAAAGTCGAAAATAATGTGCCACTGTTCCTTAAATCTCCTTCTCGCCTGTAGATGAACGATCTAGAGAACCTGACGGACGAACTACATATGTTGGAGAACCGACGGCAAAACAACGCCAAGGCACCCACCTCTCTAAATTCTGGCCACTATCGATAACAACACGTATCTTTTCTCTGTCCGCTTTCACCAACTCTTCAAACTATCTTACATATGTAATGTATAAACTTTGCATTGTATAATTCTTCATACTTATAGTTTGCTGACATCCTCTTCAATTTGTTCTCAGAGACGGCGAAACAATTACAGGTTTTCTTCCCGCGGATGTGTTGTTAATAACTGTGGCAAGCCTCTGTTTATCCGAATATTGGCTGATAACCGTTACAGTAGCAGGATATTCCTGAGAATACAGTTATTACGAAGTGAAGTAGTCATCACACCAAATTTTGTATACTTTTACAGAAACCCTTGCATATTTAGGAGATCTTTTGAAAAATATGCAATTACGCACATAAAAATAGCAACGGAAGCGTAGAGCCATACCATGAAAGCGTTGTATTTGATATTAAATGTTCTAGAGTGAGCTGAATCTCGTAATTCGAAATATATATATATATATATATATATATATATATATATATATATATATATATATATATATATATATATATAGCCGATTGGGGACATTTGCGAGTGGCACGCTAGTGAGGCGCGGGTGAGCTGCGGGTGAAATGCGGGTGAGACGCGGGAAAAGCGCGAGAAGAGCTCTTAAAAAAGAGCAACTGCGGGTGGCACGCGGGTGGGGCGCGACTAGCGTGTCACCTGCGCCCCACCCGCCGAGAAAAAAAGCATTTACTAATCGCGCTCTACCGCGAATAATAAAATGTTGTTCTGCTCTTTTGCCACAATGGAGTTTTTTTCGTATTTTTTCTTTCTTTATTTTGTTTCATTTGTTTGTTTGTTTCATTTCATTTATAAGTGTATTTCATTAAGCTTGAAGTAAACAATCTCCGAGTATGAGCATTGTCACTTTAAAGCAACAGTGGCGACTTGTTTTTGACTTTGAGTATTATTAAAAATCATATTAACCTAACACAATTGTATTTTTTGCGAAAGAACGACGATTCTGCGTTACTTTCGAATCTGCATTGGCAAGAATGCAGCTGAAAATTTGAGTTCAAAATTGGTCCCATCACGATTAGCCTACCGCTCAAAGCTTCAATACTGCAAAAATTGGCTTCGGAGACATACGCGCAAATGATCGACGGCCTTTTACTTGCTTCATGGCTCAGTGCATGTGCGCTGCGTTGTGGCACCCGAGCTCGCTGGTTCGATTCCCGTTCGCGCCAAATGTTTTGCGCGTGTGAAAATGAGGAGTTGTGGCAGATTGTGGCAGAAATAAGTCGCCACTGTTCCTTTAAACCCACTTGAGTTGCCGATAGAGTATCACCGTCCTGTGTATGGATTGTTTCTGTATTGCTTTTGTTGTAGCACTTATATCGTGTATTGTTATTGATCGATCTTCTCTAAGCACAATGTTGATAGAAGAGCGTCGGCGAGTGCACGCTCCGTGGACGCGGTGATCGAGCGCGGCGGCCACGTCCCCCAATACGACATCTCCCCGCAGTGCTGCCCGCAGTACAGGTACGAAAAGCGCGCCTCACACTCAGGTTGACATCGTTGTTTTGACTGAACGTTTATGTTTAGGGTGACGGACGAGTTGTCTGCCGTGATTCTGTGCGGATGCGTTCTCGTCTGCAATGCCGGCAGGAAGTCGCCGCCGGTACTACATGTTTATATAATTATTGTGTTGACTGAAGTGATTGTAGGTGCTTTGAGAAGGTGCGAGGTGGGAGTGTGTGCATTACAGATCTTCGAAAACAGTGTCAAGAGTCGATTTGCAATTTTTCGAGATATTTGCGCGGGAAAAACGAGATTCCAAGCGATATTTTGCGCGCATCGCAACAATTTGACACAAATAACGTCGTTTTATCATGCTTCCCGTTACGTTTCTTTTTCATTTAGTGCGCGGACTCGATATACTCTATTCGCAATGTTGCAGAATGTCGTCTGACATCGAAATGAACATGGCGGACAAGGAGAACTCGATGAGTCCGCAGTCCGGCGAAGAAGATGGACGACGATGTGCTGGCGAAGATGGATTCGGCTGACGAGGCAGAGGTGGCGTGGGAGTACGAGAACAAGCCCGGCAAGTGGGTCCGCTACGAGCAGTCCGTCTCCGACCGCATCAACGCGTGAGTATCCCTTTTAAAATTTCTGAGATAATTATGAACATGACGAGCTAAAACATCACTACTTGTTGTTCAGTGTGGGCGAGGACGGGCTGGTGGAGTTGGAGATGGACGGCACGGCGGTGACGATCGACGTGGTGACGTGCAAGCAGGCGAACCGCGTCACCGGATTCCGACGCAACATTCGCTGCGCAGTGCGCGACGAGGACGGAGGTACGGCTACTTCGATTCCAATCAGTAGCGTCAAAAACAAACATATCGCGATACAAAGTGTCAAAATGTTTTCAGATGTATTTCAAAAAAATTGTTTGTAAGGTTTATTTAACTGTAACTGTGACATGTGCTGTGACATACGTGACTTCATGCAGTGGCCGAGCCATCTATTTTATGCGTTCGAGTGGCGAGAGACAATACATCCTCTTGCCACCGTCTTTTCACGTCTGAATTTATTTCTACTTACATCCTACATCCGCCGTTGCAGAGCTGAGCGTGTGGGAGTACTTGAAGGGCCGCCGCTACATGCCGCTGCCGCGCGACGCTAGCGTCGCCATCCAGAAGGCTGTGCGGGACAAGTCGGAGGAAGTCGGTTCAATTCACAAACTAACAAATGTTTATTCGAACTACAGTACAGCTCGAGTTAGGTGTCCATGGACGTCCATGGACGTCCGGGATTTTGGTGGACGTTTCTGGTGTCTCTCTCTTTACACACTTTCTCGCGTTCCCATCGCCGCCTCTTCACAGGCAATTTATGGTCCCTGTTTGAAGGGAATGTGGGCAGTGAGAAAACTGACTTTTCGAAAAAAACTTTTCATGAAACCAAACCATTACTATCACTTATGTTTTGTTCAGAGCATCTCGAATATACCATATTTCATAGTGCTCCGATGAAATTCACTACTTACTGACTTTCAGTACTTACTTCGATTTTTACGTGAGTATTCAAAACATAAACTATGAGAGACATATGTAGTATTGTTCGCATTGTTTGTCTTAGTCTACATGCGGTTTGTGGTGACTGATTTTCATCATTTTGAATTCCAATATATATGGTCGGGGCGGAGCGAGAGGAGGCATGGTTTAGCAGTCTGCCACGACCGTTTGCCGGTGGGGAAGGGTCATAAATGAGTGAGTCGAGTGTGGATTTGCGCAATCACTCAAGTTCAACTGGAAATTAGCACGGGTGGCACTACCTGGATATGTTCAAAATAGTCGAAATGACAAAAATAAGACATCATTTTGCTCATCTCGAGAAGACAGAAACGATGCAAATGAAATTGTAGCTGGTTTCTCGAACACCGAAGAGTTGCAATCGCTTGTCAGACTTGTCATTCTTGGCAGACTACCACGCCATGTCTCCCCCTCACACCGGTGTGTTGATGTCGAAGACAGCTGGGACCAGAACTGTAGCCACCCTGACTATGAGGCTTTACTCAAGTAATGAATTTCATCGGAGCCCTATGAACCATGATATATTCTTGATGTCGGTTACAAGAGACAGATAAATACAATACTTATATTTCTTAATTTTCAGATTCTAGAAAGTCGAGTGACGTTTAAGACTTCACACAAGCAGTCGCGTCCGACTGTACCGTCATCGGCAGAATAGCCCTGTGCGATGCGCGTCGAGAGAGGAAAGCGAGAGAGTGTGTATAGAGTAGAGGCACCAGACACGTCCACACCGTACATGGACGCCAAATGAGAGTGAATGGATGTAACAACGAGACCTTGTCTTATCGGGGACCAATTATATTGGAATTTATAATGATGAAAATCAGTCACCACAAACCGCATGTAGACTAAGACAAACAATGCGAACAATACTACATATGTCTCTCATAGTTTATGTTTTGAATACTCACGTAAAAATGGAAGTCAGTACTGAAAGTCAGTAAGTAGTGAATTTCATCGGAGCACTATGAAATATGGTATATTCGAGATGCTCTGAACAAAACATAATTGATAGTAATGGTTTGGTTTCATGAAAAGTTCATTTCGAAAAGTCAGTTCTCTCGCTGCCCACATTCCCTTCAAACAGGGACCATAAATTGCCTGTGAGGAGGCGGCGATGGGAACGCGAGAGAGTGTGTTAAGAGAGAGACACCAGAAACGTCCACCAAAATCCCGGACGTCCATGGACAGGGATCACCTAACTCGAGCTGTACTGTAGCAATAATGATTATGACACCTTCAAAAAATCACTCATAAGAATCTGATATGGTTGTATGTTTTTGCGCCGAATGGGAGATACAGGATACAGGTTCACTAATCGGGTTATTGCAGGTTCATTTAACACACTTTTTGCATTCACTACATCGTTCGTTCAGGTGTCGGTTGTGGTGGACGGTGTGGCGCGCCTCGCCCGGCCCGTTGAGATGACGATTGAGGTGGACAACAAGACGGTCAAGGTACGCCTCTCTCTCTTTCTCTCTCTCTCTCTCTCTCTCTCTCTCTCTCTCTCTCTCTCTTTCTCTCTTCCCGCTCACCTCTCCCGCCAGCTGCGTCATTCGATTTCCTCTCTCTGAGAGAATGTGTACACATGAATTCAGATTAGATTCATCAAGAATGCAGAACACTATTCAGAACAAAATCATACACCGAACAAAATGAAGTTTATCCGAACTCTTCCCGAATTCTTTATGAATGACCTGAATTCGTTTTGAATTTGTCCCGAATTTGGAATGCTTTCATGAAGATTTCCCCATGTCATCCTTTATACTACCGCCCTTTGTTGAAACATATATTGGTGAGGCAAAACCACAGGACGAGACCTAGTTTAGCTGACGCGCTCTTTTTCACTCATTTCCACAGAATTGGTAAAGACATTTTATCTAAAAACCAAGGAAATACAAACGCGTCATAGCAGTTCAAATCATGGAACAAACTTGTATGCATTTACAACATGGCAACAATACAATGCAAAACTTAACAATACAATACCGAAATGAAAACATGACATTAACGCTATTATTTCTCTTCTCGGCTCCCCCGTCGTCTCTCCGCTGCTCCTCCTCCTCCGCTCCTTCTTTCCATACTTGCACGAGTCGTCGTTGCACTAGCACTAAATCAAATCAATACACGATACATATTTAACCTGACTTTCTCTCACAATTGAGCGTCTCTTCTTCTTCCCTCCATCTCCTCCACACACCTGATACTTGTTGGTCGAGTTGAAGGGGATCTCGGCCATCTTGGGCGACTTGTCCTCAGCGAACTTGAGCTGCTCAACCTTCGACGCGTCGCCGGTGCACTCGCGGCAACGCACCAAGATGTCGTCCGGAGTTCTGCCTGAAATAAACAACAAACCATCAACTTCTCGCACCTCTTCCTTTCCTAATTTACCGTAACTTTACACCAAAATTCAAAAAAGTTCGGCTTTTTTGTTGAGAAAGCCACATATGGACAAATGACAGAGAGCATGGGCAGACTGGTAACAACTCCTACACCAAAATTGGATGAAATTCCAAATGCCAATGCAATTCCAAATGCCAATGCAATGGATTTTTCGTAACTTCGCGCGTGTACACTTCAAATTTTCGCTCATTCACAGCATTGTCCACTTATTGCCAGCAATGTAATGCAAGTTCGCCTACATCAGCCTTACACTTCGAACTCACCTCGAACTCGACGTGGGTGCAGACGGTGGCTACGAGGGTGTAGGCCGTCTTCAGCGCGTCAGCACTACCGCGGCCTGTGGCTGGTCACAGCCGAACTGAATACATACGTTACATGGTTAAACCAAAGCAAACTAGGATACAATATTAAAAACTCCGTCATTGTAAAACATATATGCAGATCGATAATCCATAAATAACAAACCTCTATCGACTCCATCGACAGCCGCGCCTATCTGACCAACTGCTCGCAGCAGTCAGTGCGGGAATTCAGCGCGTTCTGATCATAGAATTGAATAACATTGTTAAGTATGTGATGGGCCGCTCCAAACACACTTACAAAGGGACCAGGATGGGGGATCGAAGCTTTATTGCACGGATGCGCCCGCCGCACGCTAGCGGAGCGCCCACATAACTGATGCGTATGAGAGACAAGATACGGACCACATGCCGTTTACGACAGGGGTCGGGGTCATTGGTCCCGCTAGAGAGAGCGGTATATCAAGAGATTACAGTGATCGATAGCGCGGGACTGACATCCCCACCCTTTAGGGAGCAATCGGCCTCGATTGCTTTTAAAATGTTTTGTACTCCGGGTAGGTCAGCATGATTCTACACTACATAGCCTCTTGGGTCCTATGGGTGAATACAATGTGATACCCTAACATCAATGGAAACACTTAAATAAACAGTGCAGTTCTAGACACGGATCAATCTACCAAAGCCTCGGGGGTCTTAGATGGAAGAGATACTATGTGTGAGAGAACAATCCAGATGGCACATAAACATACAAGACAATCGACGATCCGTAACTCGAGATAAATCATAACGTACAATCATGGCAACGGAACATCGAAATGGTTGTAAAACAACTGTAGAGGCTACTACACATGAGAACCTAATCAATCATGGTATCGTGGCTAGCGACTATACTACAGATGGCTCACTCGTGATGTCCAGTGCTGCTTCTCCATCCTGGTAGAAGAGAGTGGTGTAGCGGTAGTTGACTCTCCTGGCGACGGGCTCCTCTCCGCGCGTCCTCCTTGGCAACTGCTCCAGACGGGGAATACAGTGCAGACTAGTAGACTGACGAGGAATACTAGCAGGAATGAACGGGGGAAAGGGGTTTGGACTCATACGGCTCGAGTCGGGACAGTTCCTTTGAGGGGAGGAGAAGGGACACGTTAGCCTTACTCCTCTGCACACTCAAAGTTACTCAGGGACCTCCAATGTTAAGTATGTGATGGGCCGCTCCAAACACACTTACAAAGGGACCAGGATGGGGGATCGAAGCTTTATTGCACGGATGCGCCCGCCGCACGCTAGCGGAGCGCCCACATAACTGATGCGTATGAGAGACAAGATACGGACCACATGCCGTTTACGACAGGGGTCGGGGTCATTGGTCCCGCTGCGGTATATCAAGAGATTACAGTGATCGATAGCGCGGGACTGACAACATCATTTAAATATAAATATAACAATCATAATAACAACAAAACAAAAAACAACACGAAAAAGGAACAAAAAATAAACAAGCGACGATGATTCATAAAAGCAATCCGAGACACGAAATTCTCACTACGGTACACAACCGAACACATTATTTCGGCATCCTGGAAAATTCATCACTTATTTACTTCATCACTTTGACTTCATAAATTTTTCTTCATAAAATTCATCACTTCATCACTTTATCACTTTGACTTCATCACTTCATCACATGTGATGAAGTGATGAAGTGATGAAGTGATGAAGTGATGAAGTGATGAAGTGATGAAGTGATGAAGTGATGAAGTGATGAAGTGATGAAGTGATGAAGTTTCAATTTTCGTTTTTTCAAACAAACTTTTTTAATTTGTAAAAAGTAATATGTAATTTGTTTTTTGTAAACTTTCAATCGGCAACGGCAACAGATGTCCGTTTGAGAGAGAGGGAGAGAGGGAGAGAGGGAGGAAGAGAGAGAGGGAGAGAGGGATATGTAATTTGTTATGTAATTTGTTTTTTGTAAACTTTCAATCAATTGTTTTTTGTAAACTTTCAATTTGTTTTTTTGTAAACTTTCAAAATACGTAATTTGTTTTTTGTAAACTTTCGATCGGCAACGGCAACAGATGTCCGTTCGTTCGCTTACTCATAAACTTCATCATAAGGACCAGAAGTACAAGACCAAGATGAAGAGAATTCATACTTGAAAACTTGTAGGATGCAAATGAAGATGTGCTACTACGGAATGCTACAACAAGATCGTTTTGTACCAACTGAGCCCTTGCCATACCAACGAGAGATGACGACGTATTGACGACGTCAGGTTACGTTGGTAGATAAAGGGTTTGCTTGTGTCCGGTGCGTAATTATTCTAACAAATAGGTTCTCTCTCTACGACAACGCTAGTGTCAGTGAGTCCCTCAAACACGAATAAGAATGAGAAACATGAAATAGGAAGAAGAACCTTCCCAGGAACATCGTCCTCTTCCTCTTTTATGTAAATTGGCAAGATATCTTCCGCTTCTGCCATGTCGCTTTTCACGTCGTTATGGTAATCGCTATAGAGAACAACTCAAACTAGTAAAAAACGATTAAAAGTTTACAAGAACAAGTTACAAAGTACTTTTTTACAAATTAAAAAAGTTGAAAAAGAAAATTGAATCTTCATCACTTCATCACTTCGTTTTTGTTTATCGAGCTATCCTCTATAGCAATAACCATTAACGAGAAAAGCAACAGTAGAGGGGATGTACCTAGACTAATTTTTATGAAAGAGAACGATGTTCCACAATAGGTTTCATCTTTCTTTTCCTCTCTGATTGCTTGTTCCTCTTCTTCATCCGCACGGCTCGTCGTTTCGGCCGGGTCCCGTTGTCCGCAGACAAAAACCGCGTCGCGACCGCTCCGCTCATTTTTGACAATTGGCTGGCGCAGTGCCAGGTGATGCGAGCGGTCATTCCCCACAGGGCATTAGCGCGCGGCACGGTCGCTGTCTGCGGACACGCAGAGAGAGAGAGAGAGAGAGAGAGAGAGAGAGAGACCGAAATGACGGGCCGGGTATCCGTCTTTGAAGGATGCACAGATACTGATCCTGGCTGCCCGATATCTTCATTTTGCGGAACTCCTTTTCTCACTAGGGCGGGGCGCCGCGCCTCTGTCGAACCCGTTGCGGTTCTCGCGTGGAGACAGGCGGATATGTAAATGATAGAACGCGTCAGCCTTACTGGCCACCCATTGAAAAGAAACGCCTCACTTATATGTCAACCGGCGCGCAAATCGCGCGTGTGGCGGCCGCGTCGCGCTGCCCGCCCCTGAAAACTTTTTAATGGGTGATTGGGTGGTCCGCAGTGCCGATAGATGATGAAATGAAGATATTGGCGTTTTTTTATAGAGAGAACGTATTTGTTGAAATATAAGTACGCGCTGGATTGTATTAAATAAAAAAAGTGTTTTTAACCAGAAATTTCTGCTTCTGTTTCTGTTCTGGCCAGATTTCACGAAAACAGTCATTTTTGGTTGGTCATTTTTCTGTCCGCCGAGAGAAGTGACCGGTGCAGGGAATCCCGTAAAATTAAACAATTCAACAATTCGGAAAATTCAACAACGAAAACTTCAACAACAAATGACGTCATAGCGAAATTTTGTGTCTCCAAATAACGGGCCCGTTCAAGAGTTTCGTATTTGTTTGGGATACCCGGCCCTGTATTTTCATCATTTATTGTTGAGGTATAGTTGCATTCACACGTCTGCAAACTATTTCTACTGCGTTCACAGTTTTGAAAAGGAGAACTTGTGAACGCATCGGAGCAGCGTGATGGACGAGGGCAATACGGCATACTTACCAGTGATCCGCGTTTGTCGACAACTGACGACGATGTTTCTCTCCGAAACAGATTGTCGTGAAGTGTGCCCGTAACGAGCAGCCAAATTACATCATCTTTGCCGACTTCTGGACAGTATTCGGCAGCCCGGCAGTTCTGATCGAGAACTCTGTGCGATGGAGTGCACGCCGATGCAGCTCAACTAATGCTACGCGACCTGTAGAGCAAATTTGTACTCTGTTTACACGCACCGAACTGGACGTCGCGTCGAACTGCTGCAAATGTTCGGCCCACTTCTCTTCTATTATACTATGTCATTGACAATATGATCTGAGCCGTGAAAAGGTTTGCAGACACTTGCATGCAACCAGACCTCGTCAGTAAAAAAGTACGTCGCAAAAATATTACATTCGTCGGTTTCATTTGAAAAAGGGCCGGATTCTCCGAACCCCAAATACAAAACTCTCGAACGGGCCCGTTATTTAGAGACACTCAGAAAACTTCTCTATGACGTCATTTGTTGTTGAATTTTTCGTTGTTGAATTTTCCGAATTGTTGAATTTTCCCAGTTGTTGAATTGTTGAATTGTTGAATTTTACAGGATGCCTTAATTTAGAATTTGATTTCTACAGGTCTAATAAAACGTTTAAAAATGCTACAAGTGTTATCCACTCACGACGCAGGCTAACAACGGTTAAAAACTATTTTAAAAAAAAACCCACCGACGTTCTTAGTTTGAATTCATTTTTTTTTGTGATGACGAAGACAATAGATGAGGAAGCCAAATTTTTTTCATCTGGATAATAAACGCCTGCTCGGTCATTGTTGCCAAGGCGGAATAGAATGTGAAGGAGTGTTTGTACTCCACCAGTCCATCCACCACCCGCCGCCGCTGCGGAACCACGTCGGCGGGTGAGGGCATCTCATATGTCGGAAGAAGAAGACGCATATAAAATAAATGAAAAATAGCAAATATCACCAGTGATTAGTGATGAGTAATGACTTTGATGATGTGCGTGGCGCAATAAGACGACTGCGTACAGAAGGAGAAGGAGGACGAGAAGGACGTGTAGAAGGAGGAAGAGAAGAAGGACGAGGAGGACGTGTACAAGAAGGACGAGGAGAAAGACGAGAAGGAGGAGGAGGACGATGACGAGGAGGACGTGTAGAAGGAAGACGAGGACGAGGAGGACGTGTATAAGAAGAAGGAGGAGGAGAAGGAGGACGCGGACGAGGACGAGACGAGGAGGAAGAGAAGGAGGACGAGGAGGACGACTCGGATACCATCACAAACTTTTGTCAAACTAAACATCATCCATTGGAACCTATTTGCGTACTATTACACTATAGCATGCGTGACTGTATAGACTGTATTGAACATTGAACACGCACTATGCCTATTAATTTCATCTGAAAATAAAAAAAAGGATACATCTCCCACAAACAGATGTGATTATCACCATCACCACAGTTTTTCCATGTCTTAAAAAAAAACTCGCATGATTCGCGAGAAAAAACAAATTCGCGTAAACCATCGCGAAATACATTTTCATTTCACTCGCGAGAGACAAAGCGTAGCGCGAAATTTATCCCTCGTCATTTTCTCTCTTGCAAAAGGGGTCGTATAGTCGACCTTTTTCAAATAGCAATTCATGAGTAATTCGTTATGATAACGGCATGAATTCTTTCAACCTTCGTTCATAATCTTCATTCGTACAGAATTCATTACGATTTTATGTGTAATGCGGTCAACGCATAACATCTCTCAGAAATCTATCTGAATTCTTTCAGAATCCAGACCCTTTCTGCATTCTTAACGAATTTATGCTGCATTCATGTGTAGGGTTTCTCTCAGAGCTGCCGACTCTTCCATGGCAGCCCAGCCCGTGCCCACTGCCACTCGCTCCCGCACACTCACTAAGAGAGAAGCTGGTGGGTGAGGCTGTGAGGCATACTGTGTTCCGGGTTCTGGGATTACTGTACTTTCACTGGCAACATAGGTGGACTACAAGCGTGAGGTGAAGGAGGAGCCCCGATGTCTCGTCCAAGTCTGGCAACTACTGCTACCCGCATGCGGCCGCACTGGAGTCATGCTGCTCGCAGATGTGGGTGACGTTCGGTCTGGGCAACACCGGACCCGACCCGAAAGAGGATGAGACGACGTGGGTCGAGAGAGAGAGAGATAGAGAGTAGGTTAAAGGGTTAGAGATGTCTCTTTTCAGAGAGGATGGAGTGAAGGTGCCGCTCGGCAAGCCGGTCTCGCTGGATGGCCGCAAGGACTGCTCGCTCATCTACAACGAATACGTGGTGTACGACACTGCGCAGATCAACATCAAATACCTCGTGGAGGTGGAGTTCGCGTAAAGAGGACAAGGAGGAGAGATACAGCATATTTCTGCGTGACAGCGTGAAGTCAGGATCGTGTGCTAGCGTGTTTTTTTGCGATGTTGTATGTAGTTTGTTGATTTAATGCCTTTCGGCTTGTGGCACCTTTTCTCTTTATGAGACTGTCATTTTCGTCCCTTTTGATTAATTGATTTTTTTAGGAACATGTTGTTGTGTTCCTTTACTATTGTTAGATTCTACTGTTTCATGTTTTGTTGGATAAATTTCATTCTTCTTGAATTGACGTTTCTCCGTGTGCCGTGTGAATTCGGTTATTTTCCGAATTACCTTTATTTGACCTCACTCATCATTTTCTCGTTCGCTATCTTACCGTACTTTGCAGATGAGTAAGGCTATGGAGAAAGATTTTAGTGGGAGGGAGGCGAGCAAGAACAAGTCGGCGAAGCGCGCCAAGACAGAAGAGAAGGAGGCGAGGCAGCTCAAGGCTAGCGGGGAGCGCGAGAAGCAGCGCCAGAGACAGGGGAGGGAGGAGGGAGCGCCGTCAGTCGAGCAGAATCAGGTGCGTTTTTGCGGCGGGGAGAGTGGCTGCCGGATTACCGTTCTCAATGACAGCCATCTCAGATGATGCGTCCACCGCCCCTGGCACCGGAAGATGAAACTCAAGCAGGAGACGGCCACAACGTCACGTCTAATCCCGGTCCGTTTTTTTTTCAGCTTTCACCATGTGAGATGGTAGTTTGTTTTTGTTTCATTAAGATAGAAGATTCATCTGTTGTTCAGCACGCATGTCTGCCGCAGCGCTTAAACGTGTGCCGTCTTCGCAACCACTGGCCGTGGAAGATGATACTCAAGAGGCAGATGATGAGATGGAGTTCGGCAGCCCATTTTCCAACTCCACTGGTCCGTTCTTTTCGGTGTTTTTTTTCGATCGGTGTTTTCTATTATAAAAAGGCATGTCCTTTTCTCGCAATCCGAGTCCGACGTGCAAACTCCTCTTTTATTTCAACCGCTTATTCATGACATAGTTTTGTGCATTGCACAGAAATGAAGCTGTTCATTTTCCGTGCGGAACCGCGATACTGATGATGATAATGCGACGATGGGACCGTGCTGTGATGTTGTATGGTTGCTGTTTCAGGATTGTCGTTGGAAGAGCGGGCGAAAGCCATGTCGATCGCTGCCGACGAGAACTTGCAAATGATGAATGAGATAGATCAACGCGAGAGGATTCGCACTGGGATGGTCGGAAGTCGCGTGAGTGGGCGAGAGGGTGGGGAGAGAGGAGAGGAGGGGGAAGAGATGGCGTAATCACAGGCGCCGACTAGGGAGAGCGAGAGAGCCGACCAAGATGACGGTGAAGAGCCAATGGAGCGCGGCCAAGGACGGAGGAGGAGGCGGCTGCGACAGGGGGACTCCTCCTTCCGTCCCTAACTAGTCAGTCTGTTCCCATGCAATTCTCAACGCTCAACCTTTTAGTTCCTTAAATGATGATGAAATGTGTGCTCTTGATCAATAGCGTTTTCTGTGTAATTTTCAGCGTCCCTTGTCCGTCTCTCTAGTCTCGAAGGACGTGCTCGACGAAAACCTCATTACTGTACGTTTCGAGAGATAGATAGAGATAGCTAAAAATAGATAAAGATAGAGAGATAGAGAGAGATCATTGGATATTTTTCAGACCAGTACTAGATTGAGCGGATCGGCCGAGTTGGGACCACCTCCTACCGCTGCATCCGAGAAGGCACCTGTGAGTAGTATTGTACTTATTCAAACATTATTGAGTAATACGATTCAAGATTATATGAGTAACATGAGACATGAGTGATACAGTCCACGGTGTATGTGTTTGATATGAGAATGCTGGCAATCGATGCACATGTTCAGGTGGTTCGCGATGGCTCTGGTGAAGAGATCGTGCGAGACGAAGAAGCGGCAGAGGAGGTAGGCCCGTCCGAGCCAGTCGTAGGTGACGTAAGCGCCAGGGCAAAAGCGTTAAAAAACGCTACGTAAAAGGCGTTGAAAAACTGTTTCAGACGGTCTCTGCCACTGCGCCTGCGAGGACCAGTGCGATAAAGCGGGGCGCCACCACGACCGCACCTCCACTCAAGGAGCAAGAGCCTGCACAGGCCGCCACACACAACGTTAGTGGCGACGGCGAGTCCGCGGCTTTTTTTCTATCCTGGTCTCTTTCAGATCGGCAGCGAACACGAGGTGACGTCGTTTCTGGTGGGTAGGGGTGATCTCGATAATGTATGGCTGAGTGAGCCGGTAGAATCTAATGGGGTGTAATTGATGACTATGAGACCACACTGTGATTAGTTGTCGACCGTGCCACGGAAGCGATCAAAGACAACTGCAGACCCTGACGAGGTGAGTAAGATTTCGCATTTACTGATGATTGTTGGGGGAAGGGAGATGTTTTCAGACACGCGCCAGCAGCGGTTCTGACTCCGACTGTGAGTCGACGTTTGCGCCTGGTAAAGTCTCTACCGTCTCATCCACGCGCCGCCGCCGCCGTCAACAACGTGTGCCGTCTTTGGATTCCAGCAACGAACTTCTCACAGAGGTCAGTGCGTCAGTGGTGGTTTTATTCGAAATCGTTGCTCTGGCCACGAGACATTATGCTGATTTCGTGAAACCTATCCAACGTGCTTGCGCTCAAATTGTGCTCCTGGACAGTTGGAAAGGACATTAATGACGCGTTTTGTTTTCTTATCGGCCATGAACGGTGACTTTATTGATTTGTGAAAACTTGTATAGGGACGATATTCTGATGATGGAACATGACATAGTGATTGCTGGTCGCCATCGGTTACGGCTTCTTTTTCTGTTCCACCGATTGAAACCAGATTTCCTGAGTTTGCCTAGTCGAGAGCAAAGTAGTGTACTTTTGTTACGACGACGTGAGCAGAGGGAGGTTAGGTTGGGTGGCGTCGAGTATGTGACGTTGAGTCGAGCCTGCTAGTTGGGTTGGACAGACGAACGCTCAATTCACTGAGCCGCGTCTCCGGCTTATACAAAGTTTTTTTTGTTTGTTTCAGCTTGCATCTCTGGACGCCGAGCTTAACATCTTGGAGATCGTCAGTTCGGATGAGGAGGGATAAGATGTGGAGCTGACGACGTGAGATTTGTGCTGCAACCGTTAGACCGCGCTATATCGAGCCAATGAAGCGTGAAATGGGTTTTATTCATGTTTAAAAACATGCCAATGAGCCAATGCTGATACAGTTTGTTTCTCATTGACTGCTGTAGATTTGCTGTCAAGCGCAAAAGGCGAGAGTAGAGACGCTGCGTTAGGTGAGGTGTTGTTGAGAGTGAGCATATGCGTGTCTGTTCTGATGTGAGTTCTGTTTTTTGCAGGGCGCGAGCGCACACCGACACTGTACAACAGATGGCCTCGTGGCTTCCTGCCGGGTTGCGCGTCGTAGACACACTGGTCGCACAACTCGAGGTGAGGCAAAACGCAATGCTATGCGGTCATGCATTTTGTTTGCGAACGGATATCCTGAATACTACTACACTGTCTTCTCACAAGCGTATGTTGTGCGCTTTTAGACGGCCGCTGCTGCGGCGGCAGAAACAGAGGCGGTCGGGGGCGTTGCGTGTCGGCCACACCTGCGTCGTGGTCGCACACTCAACTGCGCACTGGAGCTATCCTAACATCGTCTTGTCAATTGTAAAAACCATTGTATTTGCAACATTTCTTGTAAATACAACTGTAATTACACGTGTGCTTGTAATTCATGTTGCGCGCGCTACAGAATGTTGTTAAAACATCGATATTGTTTTGATAGAACTTCGTAACGATGAAGTAATACATCCTTATCGATAATCAGCTGATAGCAACTTTTCGGCGCAAACCCGTAACACATTAGATGTTGCGCGCTGACATAAGCCGTGGGCGCATTTGGCAACTCGTGACCTGACCTCTTGTAGAAACGAGCGTCTGGAATTGCATGAAATCTTGCAATGCCAATTGTCAATTGCGAAAACATTTGTTTCTTGTAATTACAACTGTTTTTACAAGAGTTCTTGTAAAAACATTTGCTTTTACAGTTTACAAGGCAATGTTAGGATAGCTCCACTGTTAGTTGAATTGGAGGAGGAAAGAGAGGGAGGAGGGAGAAGAGAAAGGAGGGAGGAAGGGGGGAGTGGGGAGAGAGAAGGGATGGAGAGGGAGATTCCGTGGTGATTTCAGGAAAACCTGAAGGCGCGGTCAGTTTTTTTCTAAACTATAATCATCAATCTGAAGTAACTTGAAGTCGTTACAAGGCTATCGCAAGTAATTTGAAGTCGTTTGGAGTCGTTTGAAGTAATTCGAAGGCAAATCGGTAGGCGTATCGCAAACATATCGGGAGTAGTTTGAAAGCAATTCGAAGTAGTTTGAAGAGACTGATCGTTACTTGAAATAAGACATGAGAGTGTGGAGTGTGGTAGATAAAAATTAATACTCAGGATTCTGATCAAAGCTGGACCGACCATGTGGTTACTGAAGTGAAGAGTTGGAGCGATCCCCGACTAACCTGGGAGCCGATCGAATTCGACGACGTCACAGCGATTATCGTGCCACTGACATCGGTCTGGATTCCACCACTCGACTTCCATAACATGATACAAGTAGAGTATCACTATCGCAAGGCAGTCAACCGGTTGTGCGGGTGAGTTGGTGCTTACTACTTTATCAAACATTACTGGTAACTTGCTTCAGATTCACCACAACGGAACTATCGAATGTGACTCGACGTTCTACGCACTGCCGCATTGATGTGAGATACACCGTGGACGTATAAGTAGCGGGGTAGCGGTCAGAGTGAATTCTAACCCTTCCTAATCGAAATCTTGTTCTTGACAATTTCCATAGTTCGGTCATTAGATCTTGAAACGCTCGAAGAGCGACGCTTAATAAACGATATCGCCTATATTCATAAGGTTATGACTAATCGCACTAGTCTAGAGTATTCTGGCCTCTTCAACATTGTACCTTCCCGGTCTCGTGTTTCTCATGGGTGGCGCCTGATTCATTGCTTTGACACAACTGTAAAGAGCAGCACGTTTTTTTAAGAAGGGTTTTTGCACTATGGAACACACTCCCCAACAACATAATAATAAGTTTATAATAAGTTTATTACCGTGTACATTTGGAGAAACAGTTCAATACAGCAAAATGAGCAATGGCATACGGTATGAGAGAGAGAAAAAAAGTGTAAAATGATACAGAAAGCATCGAAAGTTGACTACAGTCTACGAATCTTCGAAACTGGCAACAAATGGGGATTACTTTCTAGGAAGGATTTCACAGTTTCATGTTTTGCAGACATTACTATGGAAGGGGGGAGTGAGTTCCAAAGCCTATAAATCCTGTTGAAAAATGCACTGCTCTTAAGGGCTGTATCAAAACACGGAACCACGCGCCACCCATGAGAAGTGCGAGAACGAGTTGGTACAAAGTTGAAAAGACCATGATAGTCAAGGTATGTAGAGTTTGTGGTCACTTTATGCATGTATGCCACATCATTCAGAATGCGCCGTTGCTCTAATGTTTGTAAGCCGAGAAGTTGTAATCGTTGGGGATAGGTGAGTGAGAACAAACCAGCGCGGCGACATATTCGGCGCGTATAGTATCGCTGCACAGATTCTATCGCATTCACCGATCCCACATCCTGAGGGTTCCACAACTCAGTGCAGTACTCCAATTTACATCGGAAATAGGTGGTGTAGGCAACAACCAAGACATGTAAATTTCTCGTTTGATAAACCCTCAGAAAATCATTGATTGAGTTGAGCGTATTTTGAATGATGAGGTCATAGTGAGAGTCAAATACCAGAGAAGTGCTCATAGTTATGCCCAAATCCCGGACTGAGTTAGCAGGTGCGAGAGTGGTGCCGCCTGCTGTATACTCAAATCGGGGATTTCGGCGACCAATGTGCAAAATTTGTGTCTTTTCAGTGGAAATTTGTAATCCCCATTGATGAGACCAATCAGTAATTGTGTCAATGGCACATTGAAACTTGGATTTGGCAGAAAGATCGTCTTTATCAAATGCGAAAGAAACTTTCAAATCATCTGCATATAACTCACACGAAACATAATCAGGCAAATGCGCTATGATGTCATTGATATACACATTGAACAATATTGGGCCCAGGCACGACCCTTGCGGCACGCCGCAATTGACGAGTCTTGGTGCGGAAAGTTCCTCTCCAACCATCACCTGTTGGCAACGGTCGGACAGGAAGCTACGAATCCACCCCAATACATTTCCTCTTACACCGAGCGAATGCAACTTATTAAATAAAAGAGAATGGTTTATAGTGTCGAAAGCTTTCTTAAAATCGATGTATATGCAATCAATCACAAAACCGTTAGAAACATGTTTCAACCAATGACTATAGCACTGAATGAGTTGAGCGCCTGTCGAATTGAGCGCCTGTCGAAACATCATTCTATCTGCGAAACATTAAACAGTGAAATCGTACTTCCTAGATAACCCCCATTTGTTCCCTCCGTCCAAATTTAGATGAGTGCTCATTTGGGAACCTGTTTTATCTGTTTTATCCTATTTTTGTGTTTATTTATTTTTCAATCACGCTTGCCGTATTCACTCTATTTATGTGTTTGTTCTGTGTTCTTCTATATAGTATACACGGTAATAAATATTATTATTATTAAACAACTAGATAAGTTGAAATAATCTTAACTTTTCAAAAGAATCTGGAATCCAGAAATGATAGACGTCACTTGTGGTGCTATTGAAACTAATAGAGAAAAGATGATGGTAACAAGTAGTCACTTGTCTTTTGCATGTTAGTCGCCATAATGGGAGGAAATGTGATGATAAACTTGATCCGATAGTGAAGCTAATTTGTCACGACATAGAAATCATATCAAAATATCTTTATCGCATTCCCACCATATCGTACAATAATACCGCATAGAATCTGTGCATCTACTCATATATAGAACTCTGTCATGTACAGTCACAACCCATCACGTTTTCTCACTGCTCCTTCTCCTTCTCCTCCTTCTCCTCCTCTGCTCCCCTCTTCTTCTTCCCATAGGCACTACCGTTGGAGTAGGGATCGTAGTATGGCTGCGCTCCCTGTCCACAAGTAGTGCAGCCCGTAGTGATCGGGTTAGAGTAGACGGGGGGACTGAA
>CAWZYM010000123.1:112500-140000 GCA_963966185.1 Rhabditoides inermis | reverse complement strand
TTCTCTCTCTTTCTCTCTCTCTCTCTTTATCTCTCTCTTTCTCTCTCTCTTTCTCTCTCTCTCTCTCTCTCTCTCCAACAGTCCATTTCTTCCCTCTACTAATCCATCCCAGATCCCTTAGAATCGATCCCACGACGTCTTCAGATCAAGTTGTCTCGCGCGTCTGCTCTCTCTCGCCTCCCCACACACTCTCTTACCGCCCGCTTCTCTCGCCCTCTCCAATCTCGCGCTCTCTCGCCAGCGACAAATCAAGAGCGAACCAATATCCACACTCCGGGATTCGCATGCCTAATCCACGTTATCGATCGGATGGCCGATCAGCTGATTTGCCCGAGGGCATTTGATTGTGCTACCTGGATGTCTGTCGTGACCGGTTGCCGGAATGGTCCAATAATGCCCTGCGGCGTAGGGTGGATCGATCCAGATCCCCCCTTCCACTGTCCCCACTCTATGTATTCTTCGCACGCGTCGGGCCATGAAACCAGCTATATTCGGCATTCACACCACCCGCTAACATCCCCTTCTCTCTTTCCTCCATTTCCTCCCTCACTTTCACTCTCACACGGCGATTTGTGATGTTTCAAGTTTCATGTGCCGTCGCGCCATCTCACTTTTTTTTTTCGAATTCTCAGAAATCTCAGATTGTGTGATGATTGATGCAAAGTCATTGACACGCTGGAAACTGTATCTCCATGATCCGCGGATTTGAAAAAGAAAAAGAAACTGACCTATGTATGCTCGTTACTGTGATAGACGATTCTGCCTGGACACATTATGAATGATGTTCACTAGTTCACTTTCGATACTCTCAAAAAAAAGGATGTCCAGGGATTTGCGGGGTGAAAAACGAATCCGCGGATTGGCCTGGATTCTGCGACTCGCGCGGTATTCTACTCTATTGTTATTGCAACTGTCAATCTCGTTTTGCTGCCCGTTTTTGTTTCTTTTTAATCGAATCAGCAATCGAATCTGCATCTTTTTTTTTCTTCGAAAGCGTGCGTATCGTAAATATTCCGCTTTTCTAATGGTCTTTTATGATCCCATCTCCGTTTCGGATATATTGCGCAAGGTCTGTATTGCGCGAAATTCTCCCACCTGCGCCTATCCGTTTTTCGCTTGATTTACATAATACGCTGGTCCTGGCTTCAGCTTTCTCTTGTCTTGTCCAATCGCCTTGCATTTTTCGTCGCTTGATTCTTTTTCGAACTGATTCACACTCGAGAATGCATCATTCAGTTCTTTTCGAATTACGTCATTCAGGGTACATGAACCCTGAGGGGGTCACATCACATGACCCCGACCTTTCCGGTTTCCGTGTCGCAATTGTATGAGTAACATGGTTACACTGTCGACTCTCGAACTTGCCCCCCGCGTGTTCTTTTCAATAGCCCCCCGTATAACTCGTTTCTTGAGAGCTTTTCTTGGGGGCATTGGGTATGGGGAGAGGGGAGTGTTGCCCATAGTCTCATAGACAAGCACGCGTCTCACTCGCGCGTTCGCCTTTTCCAGTTCAAGCCATTGTAATAGTGCCATCTCTCTCTCTCTCTCTCTCTCTCTCTCTCTCTCTCTCTCTCTCCCACCCAAACTCTGAAGAGTTCGCGCAGACGACAAAAAGTGTCGTGTCGCGTGTGGTGGGAAGTACTGTGTAGCATTGTCTACGACATGAAATGACACCACCTTGAACTGTGATTCGCTATAAATGCAGCTGATTAGGTGATATCGAGACTTGTTCACCCCCCCCCCTCCACCTCATAGGAATCCTTGAAGGCCGTCGTTGCTCGTAAAAACTCGGTGGAACCGTGGTCAACAGCTTTCGTATCTGATCGCGCGCGTAGTGAGGAGGTTTTCGGTTTCCGCCTCTCTTTTTGCAGCTGCCATATTTGGCAGATCCACTTTCGCTTTCACACCCCGCGGCGAGCGCGACCTTCACTGAATCCGCGTGTGCCTCAGCGGGGTTTCCGCAACAATCCGGCTTCATCCCAAATCCCTATCTCCCTCTGCCTTTTCTATTTCTCACGATATCATTGTAATTCTCGCATGCGTACATTTCGATTTCAAAGTTACTATCTATTTAACCGTTCTTCCGCTTTTTTACGCATTTCATTTCTTCATAACATAAATGAAAAACAGGATCCACGTCTTCACCTCTCCATGCGCTAATGTGCTATGCTGATCTAATTCATGTGTTAGAAGAATTCATACTTCTTCTAAGAATACATCCGATGACTGCAACCTTCCGAAGACTTCCTGTCCCTAGGTTCACAATCTGCCGGCTTCATCCCTCCACAGTGTGTTATTATGATGTCTGCCAACGCAAAGCCAAGCCACTGTCGCTGCCGCGCGGGCTCGGAACTCGTTTGCCATCCACCTCTCTCTCTTCATCCAGCCTGTATCCGACTCTCTCTCTCTCTCTCTCTCTCTCTCTCTGTTGCCAGAGAAACACACACACAGGGCTAAACATGGCAGATCCGCATCGATTGTATCTTCGTCGGTTTACAGCGCTGCTTCAGCTTCTCGTGTGATTGATGTGCGTGTCGGCCCTTTCTTCTGCTGATTGTGACGTTGTCGCACACGCGCGACCTTTGCAGACGCTGTCTGCTTATCACTCATCACTACTATCATTTGCAGGCATGGTGGTGAGGATATTGGCTGTATTAGCCGCCGTTACGGTAGCGGTCAGCGCGCAGAGCCTCGCCAGTGAGTTTTATGTATTTTATTGTGTTTTGTTATGTTTTGTAAACTACCATTTGAAACTCTTTCATATCCTGCGAGTTTTCTCCAAAATCCATAAATCCTGCCGCGCGAATGTTGTCAACTCGCGAAAAACTGTGAGAGGAGAGAGATAGAGAGAGAGAGAGAGAGAGAGAGAGAGAGAGAAAGAGAGAAACACTATAGAGAGATGGTCATACCGGTTCTTGAAAATGAAGCCGCGAACTACATCAAATCAAAAAGTGATCACTGACGGTAGATTACAACATACCGTACTTTGCGCGCCTAAGGCCAAACGATCTTATCGCACTTTGATCTACTGATTGTTGTGACGTTATGAATTATGATTATCACTACTTTCCGCACATAGTAACACGACTTGGTTATCCGGAAAGATGATATGTGCGGATGGATGCACCGTATTCTCCATAGCTTCCTTGTCTGTCCGATCGATGCTGTATTGAGTGGCAGCGGAACGGATTATATTGGATTATATTCATTCCACCCATCCTAGAGAAACTTTTTTCCGCGCGCGATTGGCAAGCAACGTTGCGTTGCAGATTAGGTGCGAAAGTTGGCAGAATCGTGATTCGAAGAAAATACATGATATAACTTTTTCAGATAGCTTTTTCGCCGAGACGGGTACAAATGCGGGGTTCTACTCGAGGATTAATCAGAAGGTGAGAAGAAGAAAGAATAGAGAATGACAGAACAGAGAGAGAGAGGGGGGAGAGAGAGAGGGAGAGGGAGAGGGAGAGAGAAAGAGAGGGAGAGAGAGGGAGTGAGAGAGAGAAAGAGAGAGAGAGAGAGAGAGAGAGAGAGAGAGAGAGGGAGAGAGAGAGAGGGAGAGAGAGGGGGGAGGGAGAGAGAGGGAGAGGGAAGGAGAGAGAGAGAAACTCTGCAGGGCTTCGACCTCCTCTCCGACTACCTGCACGAGCGCGTCGTCAAGTTCATGTCCTCCGGCGAGATGTCCTTCAACCTCACCAGCAACGTTAACCCGCAGGTAATCAGGGCACTGTAGATAACAGATATGATAGAAACTTGAAGATATTGTAGTATAAGACGCACAAGCCTCAGTCAATTCTACAACAACTATTGCTACATTCAAATATTTTTTTCGGAATCATACACATGATCATGAGAAAACAAAATCACTCTACTTACGCTTTGAATTTGTGTGAAACGTAATATTTTGTACGTTCCACTCTGCAGGTCCAGTTCTCTCTCGTCTCCTCGCGAGTGGGGCACTTTGACGAGAAGAGCTTCGTCACCACCATGGCGCCCGTGCCAAACAAGGGAATCGTGTGGTCGGTGAGTGGGGGGGAGAGGGGGGAGAGAGAGAGGGAGGGAGAGAAAGAAAGAGAGAGAGAGGGAGGGAGAGAGGGAGAGAGAGAGGGAGAGAGGGAGGGAGAGAGAGAGAGAGATTACCACTTGCAGGGTAACTCTCTGAATGCCTCGATCATCACGCAGTTCCTCGTTATCTCCCCCAGCGGGGAGGTCAGGGGCGAGGTGCCGCTCTCGTTCGATAAGTGAGTTCAAGTTTGTTTATCGGCCGATTCAAGTTATACAACCGTCGACATAGCCAATAGGGAGACTGACCTAATAAGGCTCTCGAGTACAAGTCGCTAGCTGCTTACTTCGAAAGCAATTCCACTTATTCGAAATTCCAAACATGATCTTTATTTTGAATTTTGATTAAAAACATGCTCACAACTGGTTTCCATGTGAAAATGAAAAACTATTTTATTTGAATTCGCAGGACGAACATCGAGCTGCTGCTGTGGACTGGGGTGAACACGGACGGACACCTAAAGACCGACCTCGTCACCTGCAAGGTGGACTCTCTCTCTGTCTGTCTCTCTCTTTCTCCCTCTTTCTCTCTCTCCTCTCTTTCTCTCTTTCTCTCTCTCTCTCTCTCTCTCTCTCTCTCTCCCTCTCTCTCTCTATCACACTCACAAACATCTTCAAGTAGTACAACAGAATGAAACCAATGAAATTAGCAATCGAGTACAAAGAAAAGTAATACAGTACAATAAAACAAGTACATTGATAGGTCGCCGCCAACGACGTGAACCTGTTGTTCTCCCCCTCCGACGCGGCTCAGCTCGGCGCTGTCCTCCCACTCATCACTCATTTCATCCGGGAACATATTGAGCAGGTGGGGTTGTCGAGAACCTCCATGGTCCGCGTCAGACCAGCCAGATAGCACATAGACAGATAGGGTTGTCGAACCTCCACACGGAGAGAGAAACACGTAGCACGTAGACAGGTGGGATTGTTGGCAGGATCTTCCTCACTAGCAGTTCTAACTGTCAGCAGAGCAAAGTATTGTTGTCTGTTTGTCCTGATGAGTCTTCAGTCTTTCAACCTGGCCAGCCTGAATTTGGAAACGGGCCTGTCATAACGCCTTCGAAGGCATTTCGGAGACAGTTTTGATGCTGACCGCTCCTGTACAGTGATCTAGACTGTTTGTTGTTAATGTTTATTAGCCTGATCCCGACACCTACATACCATCTTACGAGGAGTGTAGTAGGTGCCACACCCTCGGATTCGTACCAAATTGATAGAATACCTTAGTTAGGACCCTTGCCATCGATTTGTGGTGTCCGAATTTCCTAAACGAACTATGCGTTTCCGGTACGAAAACGTACAGGGCTCGTTTTTCGTGTTCCTCTCATCCTACGCGGCGGTCAAAGACCAAGCCGTTATGGCCTAGTGGAGAAAGCGTTTGCCTGCCAAGCTGACCCTCTCGAGTTCCATTCCGCGCACATACTTTTGTTTTGTCAAAAGTTTATGGACTTGTACTACAAAATCATCATTTCTCATGGTCCATGAAACAACTCTATCAAATAAGTTTTTTATGAGACAGTTTTTGCCGATCTCTTTTTAAAAGGATGTCAGTCCTCGATCGTAGTAATGACGTAGTGCCACTCGCATCAGCCGTATGTAGCTCGTAACAGTGCCGTCTTCTGTCAGAGAAGTTCCGAACGTCGTCGAGCTACTTCACACTGTCGTATGTAATTGGATAGTGGGCGAATAATGTATAGAGTATAAAGTTGAAGGTTGTAATGACGCGCACGGTAGATCATCTCTGTTCCTGACAGTCGTCCTTCTTGAAGAGAAACCATCGAGTCGGTCATGCCTTTCGTCCGAGGGTGTGGCACCTACTACACTCCTCGTTAGCATGACTTGTTATCTGGTAGCACACATTCTTACAGTGGGAAATTATGGAGAATTCTGAAAGACATGGTTGTCCATCGCAGGCGATCTGCCCGACCTTCCACGCGGAGCTGGTCCCTGTGGTCTCGAACCGCCTGATGAACACGCCTCTCTCGGCCGCCCTCTTCGACCAGTACTTCCTCAACTACGGCATGCTCGGACCCGTACAGTTCCAGGTGGGGTACAAGTACTGTATTTCAAGTATTACCAGACTGTTCACTTCCAGAATGCACTTTTTGTAATCATATCAACCAGGTGTAACCGTAAACTGATAGATATTAGGTTTGAGTAAGTGAATTCGAGTAAGCGCTGTTCGAGTAAACGGCGATTTCGTAAATTTCATGAAACAGTATATTTTTAATTTTTTCAGGACGACGCCGCCATTCTCAAGCACCGCGGAAACGCGTTCGGCATTCTGAGGCAGGGAAGGACGAGGTAGGAGAGAGAGAGAGAGAGAGAGAGAGAGAGAGAGAGAGAGAGAGAGAGAGACCCCTCATCCAGACTGAACGACTTCCGCTTGCCGTTTCGCGCGCCCGTCCTCTCACCGGAGACGGAGAGCGATCGTATGCTGGACTTTGTGCTCTCCAACTACACGATGGGCAGCCTCTTCTTCTGGATGGACCAGTACCGGTTAGGAGCACCTTATTAATTATATCAAACCCCCTTCTCCTAGTACTCATCTTTATCATAACCAGCTTGTCACACACTACTCACACGGAAACGGCTTTTGATGACTATGATTGTTTCGGCAAGTTCGACTAGTTGTCTCTCACTGACTCCTTATGTCTTTTCCTAAATCGATATAAATAAAAGTATAGAAAATCGATTGTCTATTTGCAGCAAGTTCGACTACGAGATCTCTCGCACGGCGACGAATAACACGGCGATCCACGGATACCTGAAGACCGACTGCGGCAGCGACGACATATGCGCCGGCACGCTGTTCCCCGGTGAGGGGGGGGGGGGGGGGGTCATCTCTCTCTCTCTCTCTCTCTCTCTCTCTCTGTCTCTCTCATTTTTCCATCTTCCACGAAGAGCTGTGAGAAGGTGTATAGAAAGAAGCACAAACATATGCGATCCGTCCGAGGAGACAAACATCTGACTGTCTTCTCATTGCAGCGCTGGGCTCCCGGTTCCCTGCCGGGGAGGTGGTGATCAAGGCGCACACGGTGTCCTATCCCCGACTGGCACTCGAACCGGGCAGCGCAGTGCTCAACATGGACTACAGGGTCGACGCGTTCGTGCAGGTACGAGCGTGTCTTTTCTCTCCTTTCTCTGGCTGTGAAAAGAGGCGTCAGCAAATTGCTTGGCCAGCGGCGCGGATTGCGCGTGAAAGGTGTCGAATAGGTCGGGGGTTCCTGGACGTTTGTAAACAACTTTATGACTGATCTTTCTGTTCTATCTATCTTCTGTATTTTTGCCCTTTGTTCTCACTCAGGAGCTGATTAGCAATCACAAACAGGGAAGAAATCAGATGAAATGTTTTCAGCAAGGCGACCGCTCTCGCCGCTTCCTCACCGCCTCGATGAACGTGGGCGTGAAAATGGAGAAGGCGCACTTCCGAGACTACACACTTCACGCCGACCTGCACATCGACAAGTTCAAGATCGGAGAGGTGAGTTGGCAGCAGATCGAAGTATTCTCATACCGTAATCTTGAGGCAACGAAGCAGATCGAATTATTCTCTTACCGTAATACTAAGGGAACGAAGCAGATCAAATTATTCTCTTACAGTAATCGTAAAAGAACGAAGCAGATCGAATTATTCTCACTTCACAATTTCCAGGTCGCTTCTCTTGTGGACGGAATCGATGCGAACTCCCTCGAGTTCCTCGTGAACGCTCTCAACGAGCTGATTCTCAATGAGGATATGCAGGTGAGAAATGAAAAGAGAAAGAGAGAGAGAGAGAGAGAGCGAGAGAAAAGGAGAGAAAGAGAGAGAAAGAGAGAGAAAGAGAAAGAGAAAGAGAGAGAGAGAGAGAGAGAGAGAGAGAGAGAGAGAGAGAGAGAGGGACTCTTTTTCCAGAAGAAGCTGCGCGGCGGAGTGCACTTGCCGATCATCTTCGACTTTGAGCAGACCGACAGCGAGGTGGTGTTTGAGAAGGACAGAATGCGGTGAGTCTTTCTCTCCCTCTCTCTCCCTCTCTCCCTCTCTCTCTCTCTCTCTCCCTCTCTCCCTCTCCTCCCATTTCTCTCTCTCTCTTTCTCTCTATCTGTCCCTCTCTCTCTCTCTCTCTAACTGTCCCTGTCCTCCAGCATCTCTGCCGACTACTGCTACGGCAGCCGGTGCGCCGCCGCAGTCGCCGAGTCCAAGGACAACGAGGTGGGTCATCTGATCCTAGAAATGAGCCATGTCGTTGGAAAATCATTGGGCTATGCCATAGTCCTCCTTCGACCTCCTCCGCAGAGTGATCTCTGCGGATACCTTTACGTTTTTCTTTACCTTTTGCGGTGCATTCGCTAAAAACCGCGAACTGAGAATTTAGGTAATGTGAGACTCATAAAAAACGTTTCAGGTCGACTACTATGACGTCGTTGCGGGCTAAGCTCTCCTTTCTCTCTCTCTCTCGCTCTCCGATTGCTCCCTTTCACCCCAACTCGAATCTGGCGACACAGCCGCTTGCCGCGCGCACGGGTCAGCAAATATGATTGTTTTTACAAACATTATAAACACTAACACTCTATTTTGTATATTACAATAACTTAAAACGTAATATAATTTTATTAAAAACGTATTTTAGGTATGCTCGCGCGCGGCTGCGGCCACTGCCCTCTGTAGCCTTGTCCTCTCTCTCTCTCTCTCTCTCTCTCTCTCTCTCTTCCCCTTGCCTGTACAAATTGCGTTTTGTGTGTGTGAATTCCGCTATTTATGTAGCTCGTAGAAAACCCTGGAAAAAGAATACGAAAGAGAAGAATAATTATGATATTTTGATTCCCGTGATTGTGATTCCCGTGGTTGTATGAAGAATGAATGATTTTTCTAAAAATGAGTGTATACAATTTGTCAGTGTTATTAACATGTGAGAATTACAATGAGTCCGTGCTGGGGCCGATCCCGCTGACATCGAGATGTTCTACCATGTACGTGCCGCGTACACCTTCCGTCGGCAACTTGATGTTCACCGTCGGCGACTTCAACGAGAGGATTGGAATATCCTACGGATATGGAGAGAAGAACGAGCACTCTTGTCGACCTGATCGAGGAGAGACGGCTCTACCACTGCAACTCTTTTCTACCATAAGAGGGAACACAGGTAGCAGGTAGTGATGCGAGAGAGTACGAGAGAGCAGGAGAAAGGAAGAGAGCGCAGAGTGATGCAATTTGAAAAAAAGCGCTAAGAGCGGTCTGCTGATCGTTTCTAATCACCACGCGGACATGGAATTTTCGTACAACCTGTCATTGAATAACCGCTTCATGACGCATAAATGATTCAAATAGGATACTGGGTTTTTAATAATGAATTGTTTGTTACCGCAAAGGTTCTAATTTCGGTGGTCTTTCTTGTATGTCTTTCATCTGGCATGAATCATTCACTCATTTGATAATGTTTTCTCACTCTGTATCATACCACTTCCCTCTTTCCATCATTATTGTAATTCACTCCGCATATTTCATTATAACAACCTTCTTTCCTTCTTATATGGCATTTGTGTTGTACACGAAGTTGATTGGAGTTTATTTTATTGCTACATAGAATGGACAGACGAACTGTGGATATCGGTCTTTTTCCAGCTTGTGTTATCTATATTGTTTCTGAAGCCATCTGCTCATTTTGCCTTCCTATATACATCATATCAACACTATCAAACAAGTGTGTAACTTGATTTTAGACCGTCGCTTTATTATTGTTTCAGAGAACTGAAAACTCCCACCAACTATTTCCGGTTGTTTTCGGTGATCTGCGATCTTTTGTTCGAAATTGGGAATGTATTTACTATTGTTTTCATTATCTTTCCGTCTACTAGACCGAGAACAGTGCTGGAGTGCGAGTATATACAGGTGGCTTGGAACCCACAACATGATTATACGTTGATTTGTTTAGTTTCTTCCCGCGTGTTTCCTTAGTTTCTCTCTTTCTTATACTGTTTCGAGCGCAGTCGATCGATCGTTCACAATTGTGTTCTCGAAACGGTGAGTGATGAAAGCGAATGATTTAACATTCCCGTGATTTTTGATTAGGCTAATTTAAATTACTCAAAACTAATGGTGAAAGCCAACATTGTATATATTACTGACTAATGTGTCCGAAAGACTCAATTTGAGTATAATAAGATTCAGATATAAACGGTGCGGTCAAACTACTTTGTTCATTGGCCAGTTCATTATCCCACTCATTTTTACAACAATCACCGTACTTCCGCTTTTTCTTGGTTATGATTCACTTGATGGAAGGTAATATCTCTATATATACATCTCATTTTGTTTAGTCCTCTCTTGTATGTTTTGTTAATTTGTAATTCTGTGAAAACATTTGTGAAAACAATTTGTGTTATAGCGACGTGAAAACAAACAATTTCTGTTCTGTGCTGCATGCATTCAATGGAGAACATAGAAGGTAACAAAATATAATACTTAATCACAATGTTTTTTTTCTAGACGCTGGTTGTACTCTTTGGCATTTTTTGGTGTTTTCAACGATACTCTGTATCTTCTAGTTTACATCTGGCTAATGCGGCAGAAAAGGATGGGTAAGAAAATTCTTTGAGCAGTACAACTGTTTGCAATCAATGGAGAAAACTGCGGTGATTTTTCTAGCTAAACCTCGTTCGAGTACACTGAAAAGAGCAGTTTCGGCTGTTGGAGTCACAGTGTTTTGGGGTAGGGTTTTTTTTCTATTGTTCACTAGACAACTAGACTGATAACAAATTGTCTGTGCTTGATGCTATCTCTTTTCTATTTCTTTTTTACAACTCATGTACGAATGATTTCGGTATGAAACTATAAATTGTTGCAACTTTTTCTATATTTTGGGGGTGGCTAGCGCAGTGGATGTGCGCGCAGCTATCAAGCGGAAGGTCCCGGGTTCAATCCTCTCGGCGGCCAATGATGTACCGCTAGTCACGGTGGAGTGAAGACCACCCTCACAACTTTCGTGAGCCTCTAGTCAGAAGTCTGTGACGTCATCTGATCAAAATTCATTACATTCATCGATGGACCCCATGTAAGCAGCTAGCGACTTGTACTCGAGAACCTTAGGTCAGTCCTCTTATTGGCTAGGTCGACGGTTGTATAACTTGAATCTGCTGATAAACAAACTTTTATATAGAATTATGCGCATGACAAAAATCATTACCATATCATTAGCGAAAAGATTCAAAAATTGCACGTATTGTTCACTAAACTGATAACTTTAACTTTAACTCTTTAACTCAAAATTGTGTTCTACAAATTATGTTCTACGAGTGTGCGATTAGTTTTTGACAGGAAACCTTTTTTCAAGGTGTTGTCTGCTGCTACGTCCCTATCGCGGTTCTCCTCTCGTTCCAACTCTCCGAAATGACGAGAGCTTATGCGGAGTTCTATTTATCCACCCTCCTCTCGCTCGCATACGCCTACAAATACAGAATGTACTACCTCATGAGGTATATTACCTTTCTATTTTGTTACTTTTGTACTTTTTTCTCATCCAGTGTCTCATACTTGCGCGCCTAGAACTCTGATGCCGGAAAACAATTACTCATATTATCAATAGGCAGTCAAAACAATGCACATAATATTGCAACAAATTGTAATATAGAGAGGTAATTGTATTGTTGTGAACAGTGTCTGCTGACATATTCAAATATGAACCTAGCGCGCACCCTAAACTACCGCAAGCGAGGGGCTCTCTCTAATGATTTGATTAATTCTCAGCAATGTAAACTGCACAATTGACTTCCGGGTAGCCAACAAAAAAGAATCTGTAATATACTTGCAATCGATTAGGAACCAGTAGGCGTTACTGAGTTGACCAAGATTATTTTACAAGCTATACACTAAACACAATATAATATACAACATGCCATGCCTCAAAATATCACGTAACAGTAACATTCAAACATGCGTGTTTCAGCACGGACTTCCGCTCGGCGTTCCGTCGCGTGTGCTGTTGGCTGTCGCACCAGTCAGTGACTGTTCCTGTGACTGTCACCAGCAGATCCAGGGCCACCAAGGGAAGGGTCGACGGGTTCTGAGAGTACAAGAGTCACTATCACTGCACAAGCCAAACACGCACATAGTAATTGTTTTAGATGGCTGATAAGGATGTTATAATATGGTAAATATTTCATGATACATCGATTTTAGTTTGCAGTTGGTTATTTATGAGTTGTTTGAGAGGAAAAAAGGAGAGAAAGACAGAAATAGGTGCAGTTACTCAAACTACTGTCTTTGAGACTGTTCGTGGTCATACTGAATGTGTGATTATGAAAAACCAAGAAAGTTTTCATGTTTTTTTTTCAAATAAATAAGGGAGAACCAATAAAAACTATGGAAAATTGTTTTTCATTCAGATTATATTGCGACACCTTACTATGTACGTTGTTTTATACGATTTAAAGCGACATTCGTCAACTACAGTAACTTCCGTTTCTTGAATAATCCAAATTTTCTATGCTTGTCATTTCGACGTTTTTTGTTTGCGTTTTCGAAGTTTTATGTTTTTATCAGTCATTTTCATTTCAAGAATACTATTGACTTCATCTTCAGCAGTTATTTGTAATCTTTTACCTGTAGTTGATTCTCTTTTTCGTTAAGTTTCTCCATCCATTTTGGCATGATTTCCGTTTATCAAAAATGAACATGTCAATATCACTTGTTGCGTCATTTTATTTTTATTTTCAAACATTGCCGTTGTCGTTTGCAGGCAGTCCCTATCCTCAAACTTGAGTAATTACCCCTCTACTGGTGGTAGTTTCTTATTTTTGATACACGATCGCCCGCACCACACAAGTGAGTCTGCTGTTATATTGTATAAATATAGTGTTAATTATGTTTAAATATTACTTTAATACATGTATGTGTTTTGCCATAAGTATATCAAATATATTTTTCAGCATGAGTGCGGCCGCCGCTATGGGTTCTAATCACAACTTTTTCAACGGAGCGGCGCAGAAGTAAGTTTCGAAATGTCGAAATGCCTCAATCGATAATTCACGATACATTGCTGGTTTGTATTGTAATATTTTAGTGGTGCCGGTCAGCAGCAGCAGTGGTCTCGTGGTGGGGGACAGCAGAACGGGTTCAACGGATATCAGCAGCAGCAGCAGAACGGCGGGTACCAGAACGGGTTAGTTATTAGTTTATTAGCTAGTTTTGTTTTAATAGTTCGTTTAAAAGTTAATTTTAATATTTTAGTGCCGCCAACGGAGCCCCTGCTCCGGCTGCTGTGCCGCAGCAGGGAGACTGGAATGCCCAGTCGCTGGGCAACGACCAGATGGAGAAGTGAGTTTCGTTGAGCCAGAAATAAAGCATTGTTAAAATGATTTTTTTTTAAAATCTGTATACCAAATCGTTTGTTCCAGGAACCTCTTCTCTCAAGCCAACTCGGGTATCAACTTCGACAAGTACGAGGACATTCCCGTGAACGTGACGGGAGACGACGCTCCCACCCCTATCGATGCCGTAAGTATGACAAACAATATAACATGGTATTTTATAATTCATCGTCATTTTTGTGTGTTTCAGTTCAGTGAGGCTGCCTTCCACCCGTGGATCCACGAGAACATCAACCGCTCGGGCTATACCAAGCCCACTCCGGTGCAGAAGCACTCGATCCCGTCCCTCCTCGCCAACCGCGACATAATGTCGTGCGCTCAGACCGGATCCGGAAAGACGGCCGCGTTCCTTCTGCCCATCATCAACCACATTCTCGTCGCTGGACCCCAGGGACTGATGCAGGTACCTAACTACTATTTTAGCTGATCGCTGAGTCATTTACTAATTATTTACGAAAGGGCACCTATATGTCAATTTTATTTTAGCCACAAATGAGCCCGCAAGGACGCCGCATGTACTTCCCGTCTGCTCTGGTGCTGTCACCGACGCGTGAGCTGGCCATCCAGATCCACAAGGAGGCGGCCAAGTTCAGCTACCGCACCAACATTGTCACCGCCATCCTCTACGGAGGACGCGAGAACTACCGCGATCAGATCAACAAGCTCAGGGTAAGTTTACAAATTGTAACACTCAATAACTAATCACGAATCACGAATGCCACCTACATTCTGATTACAGGGCGGATGTCACATCCTGATTGCCACTCCTGGCCGTCTGATCGATATCATTGAACAGGGTTACATTGGACTCGCTGGATGCAGGTGAGCATGGGACAATTATTAGATAAGTCTGTGGTAATAAACCATTAGCCATAGCGTCTGGACACATGTACTAAAATTTGTAATAAGTTTAGTGACGATTAAACACTACACGCTGCAATCAATCAATCACACCCACAAACACAGAACAAAACGATGTAAAGATGACTATGATTTTTCTAACAAAAAACGTAGCTATGATTCATATGGAAATATCATTTATTTTAGGTATCTCGTTCTCGATGAGGCTGATCGTATGCTGGACATGGGTTTCGAGCCGCAGATTCGCCGTATTGTTGGCAATGGAATGCCGCCCAAGACGCACCGTGTCACCGCCATGTTCTCGGCTACCTTCCCCAGCGAGATTCAGGTGAGTGCTGGCTTTATTTATTTGTATCTGAATTACTGCCAACTTGTTAATGCTTGTGTTTGTAGAAGCTTGCTGGCGACTTCCTGAAGCCGGACTACCTGTTCCTGGCTGTGGGCCGTGTTGGATCCACCTCGGAGAACATCACTCAGCACGTGGAGTGGGTCGACGAGCACGACAAGAGGCGCGCCCTTCTCCAGAAGCTCGACCAGATTGGTGCGTTCTTCTAACTCATAAAAACCGAGAAAAGACAAAATCGCCGGACGTGTCCTTTTATACATTTTATTCCATTTTCATTTCGTTTCAGACCAGGGAGCTCTTGCGCTGGTGTTTGTTGAGACGAAGCGCGGTGCGTCGGAGCTGGCCTTCTACCTGCAGCGCAACAACAACACTCGCGCAGTCGCCATCCACGGAGACCTGAAGCAGTTCGAGCGCGAGCGCAACCTCGACATGTTCCGCTCCGGACAGAACCCCGTCCTCGTCGCCACTGCCGTCAGTTTATCTATCCACTCGTTCACATCACATGGTTTTTTTCCAACCACATGGTTCGTTCAGGTTGCCGCTCGTGGTCTGGATATTCCGAACGTGCGTCTTGTCCTCAACTACGACCTGCCAAACGATGTCGACGAGTACGTGCACCGCATCGGACGTACGGGAAGGTGCGGAAACACTGGAATCGCCATCTCGTTCTTCAACGATAAGGTTAGTTTAGTTTTTATAAAAATACAACCAATAGGTTTTGAGCTATTTACAAAAGTTTGCATTGCTAATGTTTTCAGAACCGCGCTCTTGCTCGCGACATGCTGTCCAACCTGAAGGAGGCTGGGCAGGAGATTCCCGAGTTCCTGCAGAAGGTGGCTGCCGAGGGCGGCCGTGGAACCGGAAGGGGTGGCAGGGGCGGACGCTTCGGAGCCACAGATCACCGTCGTGGCGGATTCCAGCAGGGAGCTCGTGGAGGCGGCTTCGGAGGCGGACAGAGGATGTGAGTGTTACATCTCAATCATATGCAATGACATATCATATGTATTTATTTTGTCTTGTGTTCAGGGGCTACGGTGGTCAGCAGGGCGGCTTTGGCGGCGGTGCTCAGGGCTCGTTCTCGAACACTGGCAGCGCTGGCTTTGGCGGCCGCCCGCAGTTCGGCGGCGGCTTCCAGCCCCAGCAGCAGCACGCCTACGGAGGCTTCAACGCACAGCAGCAGAGGCGTGAGTGGGGTCCGTATTACCCGCATGATTCGAATATTCAATGCGTGTTGGGGAACGAGTTGCATGTGCACGTCTTGTACGTATTCGATGTGTTGTGTTGTATTATATGTCGTTGCAACTCTGAACCTATATTTGTGTTACTTGTTTTGCATTGTTTTTCTGTTTCAGGCGGTGGCTTCAACGGCGGCTTCCAGAACGGAGGCGGCTACCAGCAGCAGGCACAGGGTGGATTCGGTGGGGCAAGCGGTTTTGGCGGAGGCCAGCAGTGGAACGGTAGAAAGCGAGCAGGTGAGACAGGACGCTCACCGTGGTGTTGCAGGTGGCATGCAGCAGCGCCGTCCGATGGCTTTCAACGGAGCGGCAGCCACTGGAGGCTTCCAGAACTACTCGCAGCCGCCGCCCGCCCAGTCGCAGACTAGCTTCGGAGCAGCGCCGCCCCCGCAGCAGAGCGGATTCGGAAACTGGCAGCGGTAGGCCACTGGCCCGCTCCCCGCGCTACTTTGAATATGCGGTGTACCCCCGACTTGGTTTTTTCTCGGCTCTCTCCGGTCTCTAGGCGGTTTCTCTCTTCTTCACTGTTGATTGTTGTTTTATATCTGTGTTGTAGTAGCTGTCTTGATTATATGTCTCGAGGTTTGAACGAGTTCTATCTTCGATGAGAGAGCGAGCTTTGCGTTGATTGACGACAATTTATCTCATCGGTTCGCTTTAATAATATTTCGACGTAGGTGCGATGCTACGGAGCCGGTCTCTAGATCTGTCTCTGAGTTCTGTAGCCTTGTTCGATGTGAACGGGCGGCGGTCAGACTGGAGTCTGGCCCTTGTGTGTTTTAGCCAGTGCATTTGTGCGGTCTGACCGCCGCCGGTGTGAGTGTGTTCTGAGTGTTGTGTGGTGCGGGCGATCGGAGGGCGGCGCGCAGTCACCGCGCGCGTCGCTCCTCCACTGAGTCTCACTCGGCGTCCCTGTCTCGGACCCCGATTGTTGTACATAGGTGTGGCGTGTCTGCTGGCCCGTCTAGGTGTGTACATATTCAGTCGCTTTGCCACCCGCACTCATCTCCCGCATTGTCGATACGAGTAGCATCTATCTCCCACCCACCCACCACCGCGATCCGTTGTTGTTCTTGTTGTTGTTTACTTTGCGCCGCCACGTGCGTTGTTGTCGCTATGTTTCATTGTTGAGTGGCCGTTATGACGGCCTGCTTGTAGTGTTCCACCCTTAAGCAATGTTACATAATAATACGCAGCGTGCTGTGTGCGCACCAAGTGAAAGAAGCATGATGATGAGACTATTTTATATTTATGAGAAGATTATCTTATGTGTAATAGTATTGTATGTATACCGGAGGAGAGATAAAGTATTGGGTACAATGTGTTTGTTTTGTTGATGGACTTGGGGCAGCTGGGTATGGGGATAGATGGAGGAGTGGGAGATTTGCATGCGGAATGAGGTAGGTATCAAGCGTGTAACCGGAGAAGCCACGATCACCTGTTGTGTTAATCCCTCCCAAAGAGGGGCGTTCGTGTCTGTCTCTCTCCAATTAGCGACGTCTCTCGTCCCGCCTGCCCCTCTCTCAAGAGGCACACTCTCATCCGGCTGCCGCGATTGGAGTGTCGCATACGGTAGCTCCGCCCATTCTGCCGAATCTCACCGGCTGGAAATAGAGATGGGATGATAATACGGATGTATTTCTGGCTAGTCGGACGAGTTCTCTGTGTCAGCGGTGGCCGTTATGTGAGATGTGCGTGTGTTTTGCATGTTTTTGCTACTCTCGATCTCGAATCGCGGGTAGTTTCGCCCACCTGGGTTATGGTTATCTCCCGCCTCGTGATAGGTTACTATGTAGTACCTGGAATGTGAGTCAGTACTATTTCTGTTTCTGTTATTTTGTTTTGTTTTCTATTTGTTTACAATAATTGAGCGTTTGATTACGGTAGTAATGAGGAGCGGTAATTGCAGAAGGTGAGAACAATGCAGCCGGCTGCGGAAAAGAGATGTTCTTTTACGGATCGAATGAGATTTGCATGCCTGTCCGTCTGTCATCATTGTTGCGCAATCGTGTGGCACCTTGTTAGAAGGGGACCACTTGTCCTCCTCTTTATAAGTGCACCTGGCGGATTTAGACAGTTGTCGCGTTTATGATTGGGATGAGTGCGCACTTGACTGCATGACACCATGTGCGATTGTTGTGATTGTGCTGTTGATTATTGCGCGGATGGATAGGCTGTAATTTACGATGCGCGCTAGTGCGAGATGACAGAGTCCCCGCGCGAATCTCTCTCTCCCCCTCTCTCTCTCTCCCTTGTCTACTCACTCATTATGATAAATATCATATATACTTGTCATCCCTGACATTGTCTGATTGTCTGGCGCAGATTTCAATTCAATGGCACGTTCGATGCGGCGCTGTTGTTTCCAGTTCCGATCACAGTGTTGGGTATTGGGTATTGGGTAACACAATCGCACAATCCGCCAATAATCCCGCGAGATTTGCGCGGATTTTTCGGGCGAGTGTTGAAACAAATCTGGCGCCAAATCTGCCGTGTACAATTTATTTGCCACCACGCTTCTAACAAGTGCCGTGCGCTCGTCTAATCGAAATTAATATTCGCCGTGATCCAATTAATATCTGCTTTTCTCGACGTTTGATGCGCGCTATATGCCAAGGCACGAGCATGATGCTCTTCTCGCTTTACAGTAGTCCCATGATTCTGCCGCCGGTGACGGTGCCGACCACCATACTCCTGCCCACCACTACCGTATCCCTGCCGGGACTGGGCGAGGATACGGTAGTGTCGGCCGCGCTGCAGCTGCTGAACCAGGACGATTCACAGAATCACCACTCGCCGAGTCTGACGACGCTGGGAGGATGCTACGGTAGGGAGAGAGGGAGAAAGGATAGAGAGAGGGGGGAAGAGAGAGAGAGAGAGGTAATTGGGTTCGTCAGAGCGGATGCGGCTGTTATAAAGAGACGTGTGAAGGTGTGAAGATTCTATTCACGAGCCAGAGCAATCGCGTAGAGCAGCCGTAGAGAAAACAAGAAATGTAGCACGGCTATCGATTCGTTGTTCATATGCGTATCGCGTGAGTTCGAATGGCGAGTGAAGTGAATCATGAATCAGCATGCACTTCTTTTAGCAGACAGGAGAAACCGTCAGTTTCCGAAAATTCATAATGAGGGGAAACCATGTGGTGTGAAAAAAGTAGGATAAGATGTGCTCTGCTCATCCCCCTTCCCCTTGCAGACTCTTCCTCTGAGCGCGATGTGCCCTCGGGTCCATGCTCGGCGTGCGGGCTGGCCGTGCTCGACCGCTACTTCCTGCGAGTCGCCGGCGGAGGGGTGTACCATGAAGGCTGTCTCAGGTTGGTGTGCCTTACTCTTCTTTGCCATTTCTTCTGTATCATTCCTGCGGAGGAGTGTACCTGGTCACCTGGTGTAGTTGGAGTTCAAGTTGAAAGACGTGTTTGTGAGCGGTTTGAAGAGACTGACTCCCTTGCAGATGCGCGATGTGTTCGATCCGTCTCGACCACGAGGCGAGCTGCTTCTTCGAGGGCAGCGTGCCTCTCTGCCGCAACGACTACATTTTCCGGTAGGGTATTGATTTTTTATCGGTTCTGATCATGTAAGATTACGAACATTTGAACCATTCAACACACGAAACTGTAGAACAGTTTCACGAACAGCCGATTTGCCGGAAAAAACTTTGTACTGTTTTGAAAACGGTTTCTGAAGAGAAAAGACAACGCCATAACCATAATGTTAGAATAGTTATGGCAGTTTACCCTTATCCGTTCTTTGAACTTCGCGTTTCGGCGGGTTGTAGTTTGTAGTAGAAAAATAGTTTCAGTTACATTGAATATTGGTTACTTAGTTTCACAAAATTGTGTTACTGTAACTGTAGTGTAGTGACGTGTTGTAGTGTAGTTCGTATCCAATTGCGTAGTATCCTTTTTATATCGCATTCTCTTCGCGAATTTTAACCTGCGATTGTACGGTATTCATTGCAAACCGTTCGATCCTACCCTTCACCTTCGTAGCTTCGAACAGCGAAGCATCATATATAACATAAGCCATAAGAGGACAAAGACTGAGCCACCTCTACAGTTCCCGGTATACTAATGAGTCTACTGGGAGTTGCACAATCATAATATCCATCTCGATACCATAGTTGATTAGTTGCATGGTTGCGCTTTATGTTATCGAGTAGTATTCACTCTACATAGACCCCCCAAGATTCTGACATGAACATCTTCCAAACCGAGGAGTACTGGCGGTACTTCTGCGAGGCGCACGCCAGGTATCCCAGGTAGCGGTTGAAATAAATAAAACTATTTAACTAAATTAATTACTACACAAGTGATACGCCACATATGAGTAGCAGAAGTAGAATGTGGCAATGCATTCCAAAGTTTCCGGGAGCGTATCGAAGAGGGAGTGTTTGGGATTGGGAGATACTGACCCTTCCGTTTCAGCCGTTCCGCGATGGAGTCCTCCGCGCAGTCGTGTGCCGGGTGCGGACTACTCATTCCGGCAAGGGACATGGCACATCGGGTCGGTCACACTTGCAACTTGCTGTTCCCCACTATTTCACATCCGCATAGTCCCCTTCGCTGTGGCGTAGAACAGGGAAAGACCAAGAGTAACGATGATACAGTTAGAATGCGAAAGAATACTCTGACTGGTAATGCAGGTAATGTTGAATTAGGTGTCACATTGAGGATTACAGTGAGCGGAAGGCGTTCTGTGTTGACCGCTGTGGATTAGACAGACGAGCGAGTCCTCGCTATTCGAGCGAATAAGATAGTCGATACAACCAACTACTGTATCACTACTACTCTTACTACCTGTAGAAAAAAAGCATAAGTATTGATTCCCATTAATGTTGATGCTACATTATCTGTTCATGTGCAATAACAATCATCGAGTGACAATCATGCTCAATGACTGCATTCCAGGTGTATTCTCTCTGCTTCCACGTGCACTGTTTCCGGTGTCAGCACTGCGGGGTGCCCCTCCAGCGAGGAGAGCCCTTTAACGTCGACGCAGACAGAAGGCTCAGCTGTCAAGGTATAGATTCAACTCTTCACATATGTCAATCCAACTACATGATTGCGCGCGCTTCTGTCTGATCGCTTTCGCAACAGCCGCAGCGCCTCATTGGCTCAGTGGCAGAGCGTCTGTCTAGTAAACAGAAGGTCGCTGGTTCGATTCCAGCATGAGGCACCAATGTTTTGCTCATTTTAAAATTACTTAACTCTTCATGCAATGAATCGGGAGATATGTTACATCTGAATAAATGTGTATATTAAATAGTTTAGGTATTTTAAAATCACTTCAGCACACATGGAGCGGCGGTTGCCGTCTCTGCGAGCAGAGAGCACCGAGCCTGCCATGATGTCACTGGGACGCCGGATAAAGGAAGACTCGGAGGGACCCGAAGGTATCTTATTTTTGTTCATATCATCTCTATTTCTACTTCTGCGTAACGCGTTGTTTTGCTACACACTGTCAATAGAGAGGAAGGGGGATTACGGTGGCTCTAATTGCACTCGAGCCGCGCTCCCGCGAGAGACAGAGGGAGGCGCCGGCTCCTCTTCATCTCTCTCTCTCTCTCTCTCTCTCTCTCTCTCTCTCACCGCGTTCTCTTTTATGTTCACGCCTGAGGCGCTCTGATTAGCGAAGGGGAGGGAGGGAGCTTGTAAAGTGAGAAGGGCGAGGGTTTATCGCTAGCACATGTAGCATTCGTCGGCAGAAAATCAAGGGTCAAGGGGATTTCTGGATCAATGGATCAGGAATCATGAGAGACTGTCCGGATGCGGATTAGCTCAGTCGATTATTGGTGGCCGGATAAGGCTTCACCTGTTCGACTGTGCGCTCTTTGATGTACGAGAGAAAAGCATTTCAGGAGAGGAAGGAGATCAGCCCTCGAAAAATAGATTGCTAGGAGAATCGACTAAATGCATCGATTTCAATATGTTATATATTGGGAAGAAAAATTGGAAGAAGGACTACCAGGAATTGGAGGCCTCCACACAGAAAGAATCAATCAATCATAAATATTGTTTCGGATCACGCGTTTCCACCACCATTCACGATAATCCTTATTATTAGTTCCGGGATATTAGGCTCCATGACCTGCCTGTCTCTACTCTCTACTCTATACCCAGACGTCCACTCTGACGAGGACAAACGAGACTGTTTTTTTTCTAATCGATATATCGATTAATCGATTTATTGCAGACGTGCACTCGGACGAGGGCACCCTGCGCGGCGGCGACGGCGGCGGAGGAAGGACCAAGAGAATGCGCACATCGTTCAAGGTGAGTTATTGATTCATCGAATTGTTATTGATTTATCGATTTTTCAGCACCACCAGCTGAAGCAGATGAAGCAGTACTTTGATCTCAATCATAATCCCGATGCCAAGGTGAGAAAGAGAGGGAGAGAGAGAGACGGAGGGAGAGAGAGGGGGTGATAGAGTAGAAACAGAAACTGAACGAGCCGATTTTCCAGGACCTCAAGAACCTCTCGAACAAAACTGGGCTGTCAAAGAGAGTGCTGCAGGTGAGCGTCTCTCTCTCTCTCTCTCTCTCTCTCTCTCTCTCTCTCTCTCTCCCTCTCTCTCCCTCTCTCTCCCTCTCTCTCTCTTTGTCCCTCTCAACCTCTTTCTCTTTCTCTCTCTCTCTCTCTCTCTCTCTCTCTCACCCAGTCCCTTTGCAGGTGTGGTTCCAGAACGCGCGCGCCAAGCACCGCCGATCGGCCGCCGGCAGGGGTGGGTCAAGGGAATGGACATTCTTAGAGAAAAGCAGAAATAAATTCCTGAATAGCTACAGTACAGCTCGAGTTAGGTGAGGGGAGACCATACATGGAGGGGAGACATTCTTACAGGGAAACAGAGATGAATTTGAATACCCGAAAAGGAAACCTAGTCCGTTTCCTCACTAGCCATTCAATAAGAAACAGCAAACCAGTTGGATCAAGCAGTTTCGACTGCATTCAACTTGAGTATTGCGTGAGAGTTTGGGACAGGGTCATAGATATTTTAGTCGTTTCTTTATTTCAGGCATGGACATGTCTGGAATGGGCGGAGTGAGCCCCGGATTCTCCAATGGGGCTGCTGTGAAGACAGAAGTGGTGAGAGAGAGAGAGAGGTAGAGAGAGAGAGAGAAAGAGAGAGAGAGAAAGAGAGAGAGAGAGAGAGGAGAGAGTTGACCCCCTCCTCTCCAGCAGTCCTCTTCGGTCTCTTCCGGCTCCCCGCAGATGCAGTTCTCGAATTCGTCACCAGACGAGACTGCTTATGAAATGCACCACGTCAATCTGTAGTCTCTCTCTCTCTCTCTCTCCCTCTCTCTCTCTCTCCCTTCTTACCATTGTTCTAGTCGTCATTTCCCTGCATTCCATGTCTATACTGATTTTTTAAATTCTGGTCCTGGTCATCTTTTTTTGTATATTTTCTCTCCGATGTTACAGTTACTGATACCCCTCGAAAACAGATAGAAGGATCCTTTCTTCTTCTTTTTATCGTTGCTTACGGGTCGTTTTCGTTGCCCGTTCTGCTTGTATGCTCTCCAAACAGTATTCGTTCCTCTACATTTACATATCGACACCATCATAAGTCATAACTTGAATATTAGTTATTCATTCAACATAGACCTAGGTCGTAGTGTAGCGACGTGTACTTTACTCATGTTTTATTGATGTGTTTGTCAGAAAGTTCCTGCAATGTGTTAATTGTAGTGGCATAAACATTTCACCTGTCGAAATATGCAGTACCGTGTCGTGTGTCATTGTTTTCCACTTCCCACTTTTCATGGTTATTTACAAATGACACAACTATTCACTATTTTTCTACCCTTTCTCTTCGTTTCGCTTTCTTTCACTAGTGCCTTGCAGTGCAACCAAAACTTGTGAGTAACGGATTTAAGAATATTGATCATCACTTGCACTTATTAGGCACAAAAACGCGACGACTTGCGAGGGAGAGTTTTGCATAACACAGTTTTGGTATTATGGCCAATATAAAACTGTAAGTTGTTTCTCTTTGACTTTACAGTACAGTAACTGAAACATGAATGATGCCAAGTCGTTTAGCCTTAAAGTAACCTCTTTCTTTGATTTCGATCTTTTCGAAGATATATGCTTTTCCAGGGCTGTGCGAGTGGAAGAGCGCTGGATTCGATAGAAGACGGATGTTACGAGTATAATCTCGACACATTTTGTATATGCAGGTATGCGTATTGTCTTGATCAGTCGGATTCTACATTAAAAAATGAAAATACTTCACCATTTCTCGTAGAAATTTGATTTTTCATTCAGTTTTGTGAAAACGATCTAGAAATTAGTCACAACTACAACTATTATGATAGTGGTGTGTGTTTTTTTAATGGTGCATCTAATGCCTATTCGACTCTTTTCCAGGTCCGACCACTGCAACACAGAGAAACTGGGCGACTTTTATTTTCACCGCAAAACGGGCGTGTCCTGCAGACAGGCCTTTGGCAAAGAGATTACGTATGATGTTGACCGTACGTTTTTAATCAAATTTTGCTTTCAATCAAATCACTATCAGTGTTTTTATGTTCACAGAATCTTTCGGATGTCAATTCAAATTCGTGGCGATGCCGCCTGAAAATAGGTCAAGTTGGACCTCAATAACATATCTGTTCACTCCAGACGTGACTGTATTGAACAGGTAAGAAAATTACTGATTACTATGAAAAGTTGACCGAGTGTGATTTCAGATTTTTCCCAGATGTCTATTATGAAACTATCGAACCAAATTACGATCGAATAATGATAACGAAGCAGTATGCATTTTGTCGTCAGGTTTTCTGTTTCCCATTAGTTTGATTGAATGACCGATCGCGTTTTTAGAATAAATGCACAAACTCTATGTCTCGATCAATGTTCAACGATAAGTTCCAATCTGACAATACAATCGAATGTCTGTTTGAATACGATGGTAGAGTTCTGAATGGGAGCCCTGCTCAAAACTGCAGTGGCCACTACTGTTTTATACAGGTGAAATACAAAAAATGTGATAATTTCAAAAAAATAAATAAAAATAAATAACTTTTCAGTCAGACGACAAGGCAGAGATTCATTATGCTGGTTGTATTCTAGTGGACGAAAATTCTACCAGCGTCATTTCGGTAAACTATTTTTTATAGTTTATTTTGAAATTACATACGTTTCAGCCCTTTCACTACACACAACTCTCTCGATGGCTGATTGTTTGTCAGAGAGATATGTGCAACAGAAATCTGTCCACCGCAATCGAATCCGTACATCAATATGACCTAGACAATCCTAGGAAAAATGCGTCCATGTTTCTTTTTGCAGTGTGTTCGATTGTATTGTTTATTGCGAATGAATAAACAAACTGTTTATTGTTTTTAACATGTAATTGCAAATCGTTTACTGTTTATAACATGTAATTGCAATTGTCCGATCATTCCTACAAACACTATGCCAAAAAAGAACCAGTGTTGATCTTGCATAAGTGATATGTGGTAAGTTATCAAAAAACATAGGTTTTTTATAATCGTGACGTGAGTAATGCTGTCAGATTCATATTATATAACCATTAAAATTGTGATACAATTTGCCTTTTCCACCTGTTCCACCGAATGCTAGCTATACTGTCTAATACATGGAAAACTACCTCGTTCCTATGAATATTCATGAACTGTTCATGAAAACTTTTCTAATCAACTTTATGAATTTATGCAACGCATTAGCAATACAAACAGCAGCTGTCAGTTTGTATAGGTCTTGATAATCAGAATCAGAAAACTTACCTCGAAGCAAGCAGCACAATATATTATGACACAGTACTTACAATTTCCGGGAAAAGACAGACCGCAACGCCAATTGCCAGTGCATGTCATTTCCCTGCTTGCGGCTTCTGGGGAAACGATCTCGGCGGCGGAAAATCCGGGCTTCAACGATCGATCTGGATCCTGGAAGTGTCGTCTCCAACTGTTTCATCGTATTCGAAGATTCCTCTCCAGTCTTGATGCCGTAGATGTAGAGAGAGTAGAGTAAAGAGTAGCAAAATCGAGTACCAGTCCTGGTTAGTGTCCTCCGCCGCACAGCATTGTTCAGGGAGTCGGCAGAGATTCGTATACGGGCTCGAATGCTGTTCGACCCGACGCACAATTTTTGAAACAAAATTACAGTATGATTCATTTGTAATTATTTGTAATCAATGATTTGTAATATACTCACTTAATATACTTGAATCTCCTTTTCTACTAAAATGTCCTATGGTGTCCGTCATTGGAAGGTCATAACTAGCTTCAAACTTAACCGATTCCTATGAAACTTTGTAGAAAGTTGTGTCACCTGCACCAGACGACAACAAAATTCAGGCACCTCTCAACTCCTCCTCTACGTCCATATTTGGTCAAAAAACCACCAAAAATGGTCACTTTTGCACTTTTTCTTGTGTGTCCGCGGGCATAACTCCGTTTCTACCGAACCGATTCGCATCAAACTTCGCAGAAAGTTTACATATTACTCCAGGATGCAGTCCACTTCGTGATTACTCTCCGAATACACTCATTGCCTATAGTTGGTAGAAAAACCTCAAATTTCGCCGATTTTGGTGCTGTCCGCTGCAAAAGCTTCTCACCTAAGAAACAGTTTCGCTTCTTGTTCTGTAATTACTTTCAACAAATAGTTCTGTCACGAACCTGCAAGTTTCATCATCATTGGTTACGGTGTAAGGAAAATATAGCCAAATTAGCAAGAGCCGCGCGCGCGCTCTCGCCTCACTTTTGCGATTTTTAGTATTTCCGCGGTCATAACTCGATTCATACAGAACCAGTTTGCATGAAACTTATAAGATAGTTGAGTTCACGTCTTCTGATGCAGTCCACTTTGTGACAGTTCTGAATTTTGCTTTCATTACCTCTATTTATGGTCGAAAACCACCAAAAATAGACACTTTTGCACCTTTTCTTGTGTGTCCGCGGGCATATCTCCGTTTTTACTTGACCGATTTGCGTGATGTTTTTCAGAAAGTTTACATATTACTTCAGGACGCAGTCCACTTCGTGATTACTCTCCAATTACACTCATTGCCTATATATCGAAGAAAAAACACAAAAGTAATCGATTTTGTTGCTGTTCGCAGCGAACGTGTCTCATCTAAGAAACATCTTCGCTTCATTTTCCGTAAATACGTTCAACAAATAGTTTCAACAAAAAGAGCGTACCTGCAAAATTCAGCGTTATTGGTTACGGTGTGAGGAACATATTGTCCAATTATCAAAAGATGCGCGCGCTCTCGCATTTCTTTTGCGATTTTGATTAGTTCCGCGTTCATGACTTGATTCAGACTAAACCAATTTGTATGAAACTTTGCAGATAGTTGAGTTTACGTCCTCGGCTGTAGTCCACGTCCTCAATTTTGCTTTCAGTATCCGGTTAAAAAAACATCAAAATCTCGCTGTCCGGCAGCAGAAGCTCCATGTCCAAGCAAAAGTTTTACTTCAATCTCTAAAAATGCATTGACAAAGAACGGAGAGAGAGAGAGAGAGAGAGGAAGAGAGAGGAAAAGTTAAAGAGAAGCATATAGATATATATAAAGAAAGGCAGTGGAAAAAGAGGAAGAGGGGGAAAAGGAAGAGTTAGATAAAAAAGGGAAGGAAGAGATAGAGAGAGACAGAGAGAGAAAGAGAGAGAGAGAGAATGCGA
>CAWZYM010000123.1:82500-107500 GCA_963966185.1 Rhabditoides inermis | reverse complement strand
TATTTCTTTTTTGTTTTGTTTTTAAAGAAATGACAAGCAAGAGTTATTAGTAAACACAGCATGTACGCGATTAATAACAGTACTGAAACGTATCTGAAATATCAGCAGATCTATGGTATCTTTTTTCAGATATGTGGCTCTTTCATTCCAACACCACTTGAAGGAACTATTCATCTACGCGTGGATACTAGTCGGTATGGTTCTAGACTCTTGAAAATCAATCGATTATCGATTTTTCAGGCATTTGCTGTATCTCGCTCGCCACGGAATGTATTGTGCATCGAATAGTGGTAAGAGAAGGAGAGAGAGAGAGAGAGAGAGAGAGAGAGAGAGGGAGAGAGAAAGAGAGAGAGGAGAGAGAGAGATACCTGGTTTCAGGAGCACATTCCTCCGCGCCGCAAGACCGGCGTGAGCATTGAACTGAGCGAGAGGGGAACGGGGGAGGAGAAGGGAGAGGAGAATGGAAGAAGCACGGACAGCACACGCTTTTGATCACTATTCGTGTTTACTACACCACTCTTGTATTCACATATAAAACACCTACTATTATCATGTCACATAAAAATTATACACTTTTGTCGGCTAAAGCACTATCTGTTCCTTCCACTGTAATAGAAATATTATTTGAATAAATGTTCCCAATCTACTTTGATTCTTTGCCACGCCATTGTTTGAATAAGCATTGAGTAGGATGCGCAATCCCGGTAACTCAATATGTGCTTTTTTCTCACTTCCTGTCATACACTGCATACCTCTTCATTCATTTATTGTTTCTTTACTTGTATGCTCTCTTTCAATTATGTTCGATGATAGAGTGTATCGTGTGGGATTTGTGGAAGCCGAAAAGGACGTCACTTCTTGTTTCAACAAGGCGAGTTTTAGTTCATAGTTGGCGAGTTTTAGTTCATAGTTTTTTTTGTGCCTTCTAATTGCGTCTCGTCAGACACTTTATGTTAGAGGTGGTTGACAGAGGTCGAAACCGTTTTATTGAAATTCAATCTCTCTTCACTCGCATTCTAAGTTTAGAGTGTATTTTCCATTTCAGAAGCCCCGCTGCTCCCATCCGGGGGCAGAATTCGAAATCGTCGAAATGGTCTTCAAGCTTATGCGAAAGAACTGGACAGTTGTGGATGTATCAGAGACATATGGAAAATCAACTGATTTCGGATATCAAAATGAGAACGGCAGTTGGACTGGGGTGAGTTGTAGTTGTTTTTGAAATTCTATAAAACGCATGAATTTGTGAATGTGAAAGAATAGTGAAAATCTACAAACTGTCCGCTATTTGTTTCTTTTGTAATTATGTATGTGCAAACACATGCTTCCAATGAATGTGATTTATCTCACTTTTTATTTGAAAGTGTGATTGTGTTGCTTTCCAGATAATGGGTCTCCTTACTGCCGAAGAAATCGACATGTTTGGAGTGTCAATGCGAATGACGGACGCTAGAGTCGCCACCGTCCCATTCGCCTATCCAACGAGATATTTCCAAGTTAGTACCATTAAATCTTTCAGATTCCGAAACACGCTTTTCAGACAATATTCCTCATCGCTCCTCCCTCTTCCACTTGTTTCAAAAACTTTATATTTACTGCACTGAAGAGGGACACTTGGGCTGCACTTCTAACCGTTACGGCTCTGGCGTTCATTTTACAGTGAGTGAACGTCTTTCAATTTTTATACACTCTGAATTTCAGATTTATTTTGCAAATCGTCGCTCAAGCAATGTTCAATCCAGCAACATCGAGGCGATCGAGGTTCAAACACGCGTTGAAGGTTGGTATTTTTGTTTCTAATAATTTCTAATGGTTATGATTTCAATCAGTCCGCATGCTATATTTCTCCGAACCTGCCAACAACGTCTTTACGGTTCTTTAGTGTATGCTGGGCTTTATTCATGTTTGTGATGGTCCAGGTGAGTCGGAAGAAAGCTAGACGATTAAGACGACAACATTTTCATTTTCAGTACTATACTGGAGATATGACCGCTCACATTTCTTCGCCAATGAAATATAGAATTCCGTTCCACTCGCTCAGCCAAGCACTAGGTGAACTTTTTTCGGTACCAATACTTTTTTCACAAACTTTTCCTTTTTACGGTCACAACTCACACATGCTCACTCGCACATTGATCAAAACTCATGTGTCAATGAAAAACCCATACTTAATAAACATAAACTTATCAAAAAATAATAAATTTACAGATGTGATCGAGTCGGGCAGCGGCTTTCTGACAGCGTTCAGCGATGCTCAGAGTTGCAATGGAGAGAAGAGTTGTATTCGACTGAAGGGGATTGTGGAAACACATCCGATCAGAGTGCGGGAGAGTGAACAGGAGATCGAAAACGACTTGAAGTGAGCGATGAACGATCCTACTCTCCCCTCTCTCTCCCCCTCTCTCTCTCCCTGCCTCTCTCTCTCTTTCTCTCGGATTACGCGCAGAGGGCACGTCGCACCACAATGGACGCGCTAGATAGACCCCGCGTGGCTTTCGAAAGGATCGAGAATCGAGAGAACCACTTCCAAAACTTTTTTTCTCATCTTGTTTTTTTTCTCATTAAAATGTGTCACTAAGAGCCGGTGGAATCTACCGAGCTTCACTGGACTACGCCTATTTACCCGACCCCGTATCGTGGTATGAACAGAATTCAAAACTCGTCATTCGGTATGTCACTATAAAGTTACACTTACAGTCATTCAACGTTTCTTTACAGAGATGAAGAATCGATGACAACATTCGCTAGTTTTCCGTTCAGCATTTCCAATGCGGAGTTGAGAAATCAGTAAATAAACGTTGGAATACAAATTAAAACAAGAGTTTCAGGTTCAATCGTGCTCTTAGCCATGTTTTGCCGGCTATCCAACATATAACAACTGGCCACGGTTACAATGTCATCAAACAACCATTTCAATCGACCGATAACGTGAGGTAAGATGAATCAGAGATAAATCAAAAATCGATATATTTTCACGAGCTTTCAGATTCGCCTTTCTATCGCTGAATCATTTGATGGAGCTGTTTATGATAACTGGCATCATGCTCGGCGTTTCCTGTCTTGTATTTGTTGTAGAATTGATAATCCACAGAATAACAAAGTCAAAAAAGAGATAAACTATTAGGTTTGTGAAAACCGGTTTTTATTGAAGCGCACGATACTTCAGAAAGTGAAAATATAGACGATGGAATGCATACAAAGAAAAGTGAAACATCAAGGCGTTGAAATAAAACAATAGAAAATTGGGATGGTTGCGGCGATGGTTAATTCATAAGTTGCAACAGCAAATATAAATATATTAACGGTTTGTGAAAGTGGGTGATTACAAGACACGCGTTCACAACACGATTATCTATTGGACTATATACGAATAGTGACGAATAAAAAAATTTGTGAAACTGAATCAATAATATATCATTAAACCGCTCGGATTATTGAAAGAAGGGACGGCGGTTACAAAAAGATTTCAAAAAATTAAGAATAAATGGAGCTATAGAACTTTTCTATCTGCCGTTTTGTTGTCGATTTTCCAGCATCTCCAACTCGTCAGCTAGGTCTTCCAGGTCGTTCATCTGCAGACATTGAATAATTGTGTCTAATTGAATGAATCATCGACCACATTTGTTCAATATACAAGTGCGCCTGAACAGTTGTCTTTTTCGACATGCATACATTCAAGGGGTGTTCACACACGAGTGCGTGGATGATGTGATATTTGATGATATTTTGTGAGATTTCCAGCTTTTGTCGTACCTGCTTGACACATGTGTCGAATATCTTCTGCAGTGGATGGGCAGCTCTCTGCTCCTCCGTCGGACACGAGTCCATATACGCACGCCACGCGGGCCAGTTCGCACGCAGCAGACCACAACAGTACGACTGCAAGTTATGGTAAATACAATGTAATATTTTCATAATATTAATTGTTAATATTTATTGAATAAAAATCAATATCATTGAGTGACATTTTTCAGTCGATTCTACAAACTGTAGTTAACAATTCGATCGCACCTCGATCTGCTCTGCCCTCTGTCTGGCCTGCTCGGAATGAGTGACGTCAGATGAGAAGACGGGAGGAGCGGAGACGAGAGAACCGGACATGGAGGGAGTGGATGAGTGGGTGAGTGGAGAAAGGACCAGTGGACCAAGAGTGAAGACAGAGTGATGTCGGACGCTCTTCCCTTGGATCCCCACATCCCGCGCTTTCGCCACTAGCACAGAGGCCGCAGGCAGGCACTAGAAAAGATGCTAAGTGGAGTTTGCTAGAATCGTCCATGCTGGAAGCAAAAATTGCACTCTATCACTGGACGTTTTCACGTGATGAGAGTTGATCTTGTCCGAGAGACGAGCTATTTATGTGTGAACTGTATATCTTGGAGCAACAATCCATCAATACATTTAATTTATTACTCACGGTACATACAGACAGTTCTGTCCTATTTGACATCTTTCAATTCTGCGATAAAAAAAGAGCCAGCAACAACAAAGAAAATAGATTATTGGATTGTATTTTCTCTTTCATATTTTTTTATTGTTCTTCATCAAATGATAGGAAACAATCAATACTTACCATGAAGAATCGCTCTCGCCAATCAGCTGTTGCGATGTTGCGAAATGACGAATGGGCGGAGCATGTCACAAACCCGGCGCGAGTTGCGCTCTCACACGATGTATCAGAGAGGGCGCGACGTTTTACGGCAGCGCTAAAAACGTGAACGGTGGTAAAGGAAGGCTTGTCGAACTCTGTTTGCCATCTCGCGGCCAATTTTTTAATACCGCTTTCGCAGATAGCGGTTACAATTTTGGATGAATGTTGTAGGTTCATATCACAGTGTAATTGTCCAGAGAAAGTCAACTATTTATTCCGTATTTAATCGTACGATTTCGTCACCGATTACAAATCTCGTAACGAGTGGGTAAATATGTTTACGATTTTCGATCACGAGTTACGAAAAATCTGCTAGGTTCTTTTGGCTTTGGGAAATCAGCCAATTTCGACACGAGGAACTGTCGGTATGGTTTGTAGATAACAAACATCATTATCGAAGTACATATGCCGTGCGAAGACATAGCGATCACAACCCAGTTCATTTTGTCTGCAATAAGAAAACGAACATACAACTTACGATTGTTTTTGGTATTATACTCACGGTGATATTTCCAGATTTCGAAAAAGTTGACAGCCGCGAAAACAACTGATGGAATCGCGAGAGAAACGATCACAATGGCAGTCTGCAATGATGAGACGCTGTATTACAAATAAAAAAGTGTTGATTAACTTGTAATACAAGAGTAAATAACAGTTTGATGTGAAGATATTGAGTTGATTTGCTCATCCATTTTGCTTGAACCTTGAACTGATACCAGCAAATCAGTATACATGAAACTATGATTAGGAAATCCTTAACACAACTACAAATCAATACAGCAGCAAACTGAAATATTGTTATTTCTAAGCGAACATTTGAAACAAACGTAAACAATGTTATATTCCACTTCTAAATACAGCCAATTGTTATTGTTTAGTACAATACAGAAATTACTTAGTGACGAGTAAATCTGAAAAATGAATTCAGTCCATTCTCCCCTTCACAGTTTATTCACATACCTCGTGATAAAAAAAATTGTTTTGTTAAAGTTTATGAATTTAAGTTTAGTACATGCGTAGTGCAATAACAATACTTTGAGAATAAAATGCACCACCAAACAAACGCATGACGAAGTTTCAAAATTGTTGGGTGATGAGATGGCCTAAACAAATTAAATCAATATTTTAGATAACACAATATAACTTACTAATCAATCAATCAATGGTTTATCCGGAATTGTTATATCTGAATATGACAACACAATCATAATGATATGAAGCATACAGTAGTGCCTAAGATGCTAGATACATAATAAGCTAACGCCGGGGAAGACAGGTAGGCTGACAAGGTTAGTGGTGGGAAGACGATACTTGATCGATAATCATTCCTGGACCATTAGAGTACCATTCTTGACGTGAAGAGCTCCGGGGTTTCCTTTGCTCCATGCCAGTTAGTGTCTCCTCGCGCCATCGCGCCATACTCGGCAAGGATTCTTGTCGATGACCGAACATTCGGCGGCGGCGGGCAAAATGAGGACCCGACCGCACACCGCGGGGAAAAGAAGAAGAAAACTCACTAAACATCTTCGAATGTACAAGTTTACAATCGATCCAACCATGAGTATCACAAAAATCATGTTGAAGAGCTTTAATTAATAATAAGTAAACAATGAAAAATGAATCATTTCTCTTACGACTGTTATCTTGGGATCTGGTAAAAATGTGAATATGCCTTTTATTTCGACACCAATTAGTGGAAAGTATACAATCGGCGTGATTCCGATATTCACATTGAAATCAAAGAGTATGGTAGATATCTGGAAAAAATTTGAACAAAAAATACGAAATAGTCAAATAATGCCTACATGAGCGGCAAGAAGATAGTATTTGAACCGGCCCATAACGGTTGTCGATTTGCTGTATTTCACCCAACAAGTAAACAATTGTAGAGGAAATGTGAACACAGAGATAACTATAATGATGGGAAGAATGATGCGGTGATAGGGCATATCAAAACCGATCAATATAGTCATATTCATATTCGCTTGCAAAGTAATAATACCGATAACATTATGCAAATTGTTTCGCACGCTCGAACAATCCTTCACATTAGTATTTTTTTGTTGCAATAATAACATAATTAATTGACTCTGGTGTTGCTTCACTTGATTGCAACCACACAATATGTCTAGCCATGGAGGCATTCCAGTGTTTCATGGTCGATCCAAATAGGGAATTGGACTGATAATTTATGTATATACCATATACGAAATAAAGCGGTGTTTTTTTTAACGAAAACGAGACTGTTTTATATACTATGTTCGTTAAAGGCACAGTGGCGACTTATTTCTGCCACGACCTGCCACAACTCCTCATTTTCACACGAGCAAAACATTTGGCAGTGACAGGAATCGAACCCGCGAAGATTAGAATCACAACGCAGCGCACATGCACTAAGCCATGAAGCAAGTGGCTGTCTGTTGTTCATTTGCGGTTACGTCTCCGACCCAAATTTTTGCAGTAAAGTGTTGGCGGGAAATTCAAATTTTGAGCTGCATTCTTGCCAGTTGCAGAATCGAAAATAACGCAGAATCGTCGTTCTTTCGCAAAAACTGCAAATGCGTTAGGTTAATATGATTTTTAATAATACTCCGAGTCGAAAATAAGTCGCCACTGTTCCTTTAAAAAAAGTTTCGTAATTATGTTTCCGCCGTCTATTCACCCTGTAATTCGAGCCCGATGTCTGTTAGCAGTATTGTTTGAGCGACTGGGTAACCCAACACCGGATGTCCTGAAATCGCAATGGTACATTTCAAAAGCTGTCTGTTCAGTATTTCACATGTCTCATTTGCCTCCAGTGAGAGTTGGATTCTTTGTTTCGGAGCAAGACGCCACTTTGTGTTATAAGAGAGTGAGTTCGTTCACAGTTTCAGATTCATATTCCGATTTTTTTTCTCTCGGAGTATTCAAAATACTAGTGTTGTTTTTACTTATTACTTCTATAACAACTTCTTCATGTGTGATGAATCTGATGAATGTTCCCTCTTGCATGCATTTCTGAACAATCAGGAATCAGGTGTTACTTATCGCCAATGTTGCATAAACATGAATCTTTTGAACATTTTGATAAAAAAACCAGTTGAACGAAACGAGAGAGAATGAGTTTATTACCACGTCATGAAAAAACATAACATAAAATGAATACACATGAATACAGGAACAACGGCTACATATGTGTCGTTCATAAATGAAAAAAATCATTTTCTTCTTTTTTAACATTCGCAGACGCGCTGCACTCGCCCGGGTGCCGAAGTGGAAATCATTCAACTCGTCTTTCGATTGATGAGACGGTGAGTTTCGAAAAAAATCTCTCGATCGAAACAAAATCTCTGTCCATAGAAACTGGACAATCGTCGACCTGACCGAAACACACGGATTGGTGGAATACTTCGGCACGCTGGAAAACGGAACGTGGACTGGGGTGAGTGGCAAAAAGTTCTACATTAAATACACTTTAACATTTTAATCATCAGTAAGTTATAATAGGCGTCTAATAGTAGTTCCCGTTAGAGATAGGGACCACAATGAGATTTTCAAATATTTGGATATGGTACAGCAATAAGTTCAATAATGTAGTTCATTTCAAGCTGATTTCAAAAATATATAATGTTCAAAGGGTTCATCGTTCACATTGCGCTCTAATTCCGCACGGCGCCGCGCCCCAGAGTGCGCGCTCACATAGGGAAAGTGCGACATAGGGCGGCTAGATCAAAGCACTGATGACGTCATCGATAGTTTAATAATGAACATATTCGTTTATAATAGTACCACTAGGTTTTGTTTGACTGTAATCGATAAGTACTCGATGAATTACGTCTCTTATGTTAGCATTTTTCATTACTCACTTTGAGCGATGGCGGCTAGATCAAAGAAATATGACGTCATCGTATCACTTTTTACCGATTTTAACTACTTTACAGGGTACATGATCCCATAAAAAAGATACTGTTAGAATCAGCGCGAAATGGCGAATCGTTCTATGCTAATTAGAGCACGTCATGTGTCCAGTGAGAAAATGTTACATGATTTCGCCGGGCTCTCTGCAACTCACGTTGTGGTTCCTACGTTAGAGACCACCGAGGTACAGCACCAATACATTCTTTTTATTATTATTACCAAACTCACCAAAATGATTACGGTAGACATTTGCAGGCCATGTCAGTTCTGGCCAACAACGAGATCGACATGTTCGGTCTGTCAATGAGAATGACTCCGGATCGATTGAAAGCCGTACACTTCTCCTATCCGATACGATACTTCCAAGTTTGTCAATTCAAATTTACTATTATAATACATATGAAAGCACCTTATATGAAAATGATAAATACCTTTTCGAATAATTTCAGCCCACATTCACAGTTGCTGCACCTACAGCCACATATTTCAAGAGTTTTCTATTCAACGCACTGGCTGGAGAGACATGGATGTTTCTTGTTATCACCATTATGATATCTATCATATTTTTGTGAGTTGAGTTGTTCCAGTAGTTTTCATGATCAGTTATCATTTAGGTTCATCGCTAAACTACTAATGTTGTCGTCACATTCTCCAAAAGCAAGATCGAATAAGCTGAAAAAGTGTGGCTAGCGTTAAAAGTAAGCAGCGTTAATGCGTTTCAAAAGCACATGTTGTTGTTTATAGATGACATTTATGGATACAATCGTTCAAAACACACTGTCTCGGCAGATTTTCAACCTATTCTGGGCAATATCGACTTTCATATTGTTTCAAGTGAATATCAAGTTTCGTTGTTTGTTCATTCTCCGTTAGTTTCAGTTCTATGGAGCTGAAATGACTGCCAAGTTATCGGCTCCCGTCAAACATGTCATACCATTTTACACATTCAATCAAGCTTTGGGTAAATCAAATAAAGAGTTAATCAAATTCTTTTTTTCAGATCTGGTCGCATCGGGATCCGCATTCTTTACTGGTTTTCAAGATTCACCCACTTTTAGCAGCGAGAATAATGAAAAGAGAACTGAGGAGGTGTTGAAACTTAATCCGACAAGAGTTCACGAAAGCGACGATATGAAGCTGATTCTGCAAGATATACAGTAAGTGGAAATGTCAAATATTCAGATGAAGTCTTTGTTCAGAAAAGTTGGCATTTTGCAAGAAGTCTATGACTCAGCGTTTCTAACCACGTCTATTTCTTGGATGGAGGATGCTCATAGAAACATCATAATACGGTACTTTTGTTATAACCAACGAGAAAAAAGTTTTTATTTCAGTGATGATGAGGCGTTCCCATATTTTGTTGCCTTCCCATTCAGTTTACCGAATGAAAAACTGAGAAATGAGTGAGTAAAGAACACTTTCATAAAACAATCGTCAGTGTTTTAGGTTCAATAAAGCTCTAATAAAAATACTGGGAGGGATTCCGCATATCATAACGGGTCATGGCTACGATTCCACGAAAGAGCCTTTCGTAAATAGTAAACCAGCGGAGTGAGTTTTCATTTAAAGTTTTTTCAACACTTTCATTTTCAGAGTATTCGCGTTTTCTATAACACTTCTATTAGAACTGTTCATCGTAACGGGAGTTTTATTGACACTCTCCGTGTTTGCGTTCATCTTGGAATCAATCATTCATAGAATCCAGGTTAGGCTCCGATTTGTTTTCAAATAAAGAGAGAGAGAGTGAGAGTGAGAGTGAGAGAGAGAAAGAGAGAGTGAGAGAGAGAAAGAGAGAGAAAGAGAGAGAGAGAGAGAGAGAGAGAGAGAGAGAGAGAGAGAGAAAGAGAGAGTGAGAGTGAGAGAGAGAAAGAGAGAGAGAGAGAGAGAGAGAGAGAGAGAGAGAGAAAGAGAGAAAGAGAGAAAGAGAGAAATTGTTTGGCTCTCTAGCCCACATTTCAGCGCTGACTTTTTTTTCGACATCACCTCCCGCACCCGCTGTTTTCTAACCTTGAACCACTAATATCGTCGACATACAGATAATATTATCACAACAGTCGCAAACGCTCTTCCCTTGTCGTTTTCTAGTGCCGTCGAACTGATAAAACGCTTTTCTCGCTATCGATTATAGCCATACGTCCTTTTCGACAGAATACTAGAAACGTGTGTGCGCTGCCTGTTTTGAAGATTGTTTTTCGACGTGACCCGTCCTAGATCAGACAATTAGGGCACTCTATGTCAGTTCGACGGATGTTACTAGATGTAACTTGCCATAACGGGTTCCGTCCATCTGTCTGCGCTCTCTCTACAGCACACACTATTGCTCTTTCCATTTCTCTCATTCTCTCGGTTCGCAATGCTCTCCAATAGAACAGGGTCTTCATAACAATAGACTAGACAAACGAATTGTCAAGTATATCGACTCTTTGTACGGCAATTTATGATAGGAAGTGATTTCGAGCGTGATTTATGATTTAGTGCGCACACGGTTCTGGGTGTTTGCACTTTACAACTACTCTCTCTCTATCCCTCTCTGTATGCTGTCGATACATTACTTTCATACCAGTGAATCACTTCACAAATACACTTTATGTCATATGTGTGAGTTGTCACTCTTTTTCCCGCGCTTTCTTGTTTGATCAGTTCAATCAGGCCTGCCCGCCGCCCGCTCATTCTAATATTTGCTGTTCCAGTGCAATCGATGTTCCAATCACATTTACATATTCCCAGCATCAACCTAGTTTCTTTTGGTATATTCGCATTATCTTTCTCTCTCTCCCACTCTATCTCTATCTTTCTCTCTCTCCCACTCTCTGCCTAAATGCATGTGATGTTGCAAAAAGAGGCAAAAAAGGCGGCATCGCTCCCGCATACCTGTTCAAATCGATTCACAATAGCAGCCACACGAAACAACAACGGCTCAGGCGATCAGCTGATCGATCAGCTGATCGATGTTCATAGTAGTGATAAGTAGATGAGGCTAATCCCCGCGCGTACGCGACTCCCGTCTGTGTGTGCACTTTTCATCTTTTGTGTGTGTGTGTGTGTGTCCATCCTCCCTTCCTCTTTTCCAACGTGTATTTTTCTGAGGCCAGTCTGGTTTACCACCAGATCAAGAGCGAGAATGCGAGTTCCTCTTTTTTTCTTCCGCATTAAATTATTTTGTACTGATGCGATGATGTTTCGTACTTTCTGCACTCTTCACGTTTGTGCCACTCTGTTATTCTGGCTACGTCATTTGTGATTATCTGATCATACGTTGTTCTAATCAGTTTGAACAGACTTTTCAGACTTGTCATTTATCACGTATCACCAATGCACACCCACTGCACTCTTTCTGCACCCCATCGCCCTTTATATCTCCCATTTGCGTGTTTAAATGTGATTAAAGATTACTCCAATCAGTCCATGTCCATGTCTTCGAATCAGTTCTTTCTCTTTCTCTCTCACGCCCGATTTTACGATTTCTAGGATAGCCCCATTCTCCATCATTGTGTGACATTTCCGGATTATTCCGTTAGTCGTTCCCATTTCGGGTTTCGAGTTTGTGTAGTGTGGTTATGTAGCAAATCGATAATCTAATCAATAAATCGATAGCATGGGCCGACTAGCCGCGCTGCTGCTTCTACCCTGTCTGCTCGCGCAGTCTTCGAGTGATTGGACGGCCGACAGGTACGTACGTTCCATACCTCGATACATTTTCGATTTTACGATACGTTTCAACGATGCATCATAAGTGCGGTGTGTTGTTAGGAGTCAATTGGAGTATCGTATCGTTTGTGTGACAACTACCACGTGTTAACTTTATCAGCTACCCCTGTTATAAATGCAGTAAAAAAAATGCTAATTACAAACGATTATGGGTAAAATAAACGTAAAAACCGATAATGTGCGGGGCTGAAAGTGAGACCCAATAGTGAAGCTGCCAAGTGGCGACGAGAGTAAGACGATGCCGAAAAAAAGCTTCTCATAATACTTCATACACATGGTAAAATCTGGTCTAACTAAAGTAGCGGTCAGTCTCGGAAGCGGGAAAGCGTTTTGAAGGAGCTGTTTCGAAGGCGAATTTTTCTTGTTTGACATAAAAAACATGCCCCTTGCAGCTATCCGAACCCGCGCACCGGCACCGGCTACAAGCAGTGCGCCATGAGGAGCGTGTCCAGCGTGTGCGATCCCGATGAGGTGGGGAGGGGGATCTCTCTCTCTCTCTTTCTCTCTCTCTCTCTCTCTCTCTGTCTCTCTGTCTCTCTCTCTCTATTCTCTCTCTCCCTTTCTAAGATCTCTCTCTCTCACACACACACACTCTCTCTCTCTCTCCCATTCTCTCTTCCATCCATATCAACTGTTTACGTCTCAAACTGTTGTTTTTTTGCTACTGATACTTAAACTTTATACTGACTTTTCACATGGGTCAATAACTGAGTTTGAAATGCACAACCTTCAACTTACTGTCCTTGCAGATCCTGACGGAATCCGAGAGGTACCGTCTGAACTCTGAGCTGCAGCGTCTGTCAGCCAGAACAGAGCACCAGATGGGCACGTTCTGCCAGCGGAAGGGGGTCGATGCGGTGCTGGCCGTGATGAGACAGGTGGGGGATTTGTGTATTGTGTATTGTGTTTAGTTTATCAGCTTATTTCCTAATTTGGTACGGTTTTTATTGAATGGGGAACATTTTCACAACATAAATGCGGTAGTGTATAGTATTCGGACAGGTTAGTAGTTTGCATGAACAGTTGTGAACATCGTGCAGTTTGATGTGGGCTTTGAGTGAGTGTATGAGACTGATGCGAATCAAATAAAATTCAACGTTTATTACTATTTTTGAAACTTGAATAGTCTGTGACTGCAGTCTGTGACCCGGTTAATATTCCGATTCCTCCTAGTCGAGAACAAGATGTTGGATAACGACGTCAGCAGCGATTGTGCGTATTCAACTGTGCACATCTATCACACTTCCCTGTTCAATTAGTGATTACTGATTACGCACGATTACATATTAGTGATTAGTAATTTTGGTTGTTGATAGTGGATAACTCTCATGAGACGTAACAGTACATCTGTCGTCAACTATGACCTACGCATCTATGCACCCATGCTATGTTCCTACGTATCCCAATTAGTACCGGGTTATAGTACAACCCACCAACCAAGTCACGGACACAAAGACTCATTGAGTTGTTTGTCCGCATCCAAATCGAGACATTGACCTTATCATATCAAATCACTGGATCGTCAACATTCCTGGGCGATACAATTAATTGTGTCAAAATGCTAGGGATGAATCAATAGTTTGAAATAAATCATTAAATCAACATTTACAGGGTTCGCAGGCGCTCGCCAACCAGCTCACCAACAAGTGGAAGATGGACGGACAGTGCAAGAAGGTATCGATTTATCGATTTTCTCTTTTTCATTGTCCAGGGAAGAGAGAGAGAGAGAGAGAGAGAGAGAGAGAGAGAGATGTCCTCCTTTTAGAGTGTGATCTTCGTTCTGTCTGCTGATGACAGGAAGCTCTACTATGCGGGTGAGCAGAACGCAGGAATTGGTGAGAACACACAGTTTCAATGTCATTTCTTTTGGTTCTCAAAAAAACTGCATAATTGAATGCGAAATTGAACATTCAGATCAGTTACATCGTACGTCGTACGCATACAGATCGTAAAGTTTAGTCATGTTTCTTTTTCAGATCCCTCCGAGTTCCAGGCGATCGTCTCCGCTCAGGAGCTGCCCCTGCAGAGCGGGGCATACAACAGGTAGACTAAGTGGAAAATGTCACATTCAATATCTTATTATCCTAATTCAGTGATCCTTCATGAAAGCTGAACAAAATATCTACTATATTCCAGCGCTCTGGTAAACATCTTCAAGGAGTTGGGCAAGAAGACTGAGGTGGACAACAGTGTGACGCAGCCGCCGCGGGGTGGGGGACAGAACACTGCTGGAGTGGCTGTCGCCTCTCTGTTACTCGCTGCTGCTCTCGCTATTTTCTGATCTAGAGTCTAGAGTCTCCAAAGTCTCCACAGACCTTCTAAAGATGTAGCCAGTCTCTTTGTTCTTCGTTAAGTTGCTTTTCCAAGTTGTTCTTGAGAGCTACCGCGTTGATTACGAAACTACTACGAAAACATTTCTCATACATCCCTTGGCTGACTGACAGAACCAAAATGTGCCCTCTTTCCTCTCTTTTTTTCGCCTTTACACGCCACTCTTTCACCATTTTACAAACCACCCCCTTCTGATGAGTGCTCAACTATCAACTCGATTCTAAATATCTGTGAGAATTCAACGCCCCCAGTTTTCACTTCTTGTCTACCCATCGTACCGGTGCGTGTGTATGTATTGTTTTTGGTGTGACACAAAAAATAATAAACTTTTTTACAAGTAATTACAGTAACTTCACAACATCCTGAGTTGAATGTCAATCGATATTGACTAAATTTGAATCACATGGGAAAGTCAGACATTGTCCTCGTCATTTTCGTCAAAAACAGAACACGTAGTGTTGATATAGGCGGCGTCTGCCGGAGTTGTCCTGAAATGTCAAAATGGGCTGGGTCCCGAAACGAATGTTTCGCATGCAATGTTTGATCGTTTAGAAACTTAATGAGTTAGTCTAGCATCAAGTACCTCTTTGCATGTGAAGAAAGTCTAGAAGATGAGTACATAACATGAAAGTGTTATTTTGCTATTCAGAAAACCCACCTTTCCGTATTCAAAATCACTGCGTCAAATATTGTGGGGTAGAATGAAGACTTGGGGACAGCTGAGTAGAAGCCACTCGCATGGAAGAGCTCACGAAGAGGCGCTGAAGAATGATTCTCTCTCTCTCTCTCTCTCATTCACTCTTCTCTCTTACTCTCTCTCTCTCTCCCTTTCTCTCTCTCTCTCTCGCTCCTACCTTTACTTGCTGCATAGCTGACACGCACCTTGCGCAAGTGCATTTCAGAGTAGAGATCTCTGAAAGAGGCGAGATGGGTTATTTTTTGTAGTGAAGTCATCGATACGTTTCGAGAGACTTTCAAGGCAAGACAACAATCAAATTAACTCAATTCCTCTGCTTTTTGTTTTTTCATCTCATTTTGAAAACTGTTGGACAAAACAAATCAACTCTGAGTATTCCATCCTTTCAAATTTTCATTTACATACTTTCAAAATTAGAGAGGGCGCGCCAGCGCCCTCTCGTTTGTACTGGATGTCCCCGCGCGCTAGAATGCTCAAAAACGACTTTTCCCGGATGAAGCACTTTTCCTCATTTTGAAGTGATTTCCACTGTTACATTGCATTCACATCTCTATTCGATAGAGTTATAGAAAGTTGTATTGAGTTTGATTGAATTTGAAGCGAGATACGGAGAGTCCGCATTCGAGTGCGGATTGAGATTGGTGTCGGGCGGGCGGGCGTCGGACAATCGCTTTCGCCCCGCCCCCTCTGTGTGTGAGTGAGAGAGAGAGATAGGCGAATAGCGGGTGCGCGTCGGTATCCTCGCAGCGAATCGCGAACGTGTATGAAAATGTAATTTTGTGAAACAAAACTTAAGAAAAGGACAGATATTATCTTTCAAAAGTACTTCCAAGTAAAAGTAGTTGGTTTGTACCGTTGTCTCAGTTGAGCAAAAGGACTGACATGTTTTCAATGGAGACATGTGCAAACAGGCTCTCAGCATTATTCGACGTGTTATGTTACAACAGAAGTTGTGCTTTTAGATAATAACTGCATAACTTCGTAAACGCGTTCATTATAATATGGCCGCTTTGCACTGGTATGAGAGAGAGAGCCTGTTGGCACATGTCTCCATTGAAAACATGTCAGTCCTTTTGCTCAACTGAGACAACGGTACAAACCAACTACTTTTACTTGGAAGTACTTTTGAAAGATAATCCTAGTTTCGATCGAGTTCCCCTACCTCAAAGCAGTGACACCCATTAGATCGATGAATGTGAAGCCAGAACAGTCGACGATAAGGTGACGCACCTTCTGGAAAGAGAGGTCCTCTCTCTCCTCTCTCTCCTCTCTCTCTCTCTCTCTCTCTCTCCTTACCTCATTTGCCTCTTTCCCGCTCAACGCTCCCTTCTCGCTGACGGGAGAGAGGTGAGACTTCCTAAAACACTTTTGTCAATGATGAATTGTATATCGGAAACTGTGCACAATGGAAAGACAATTGAAAAGAAAAAGAAACTTCGGGAGTAGTAGAAGACAGTAGTAGAAGGCGAACTACACATTGAACAGCTGTTTGAAAATCGCACCCACCTCTCTTTTCCCTTCTGTCCGGCCACCTCCTGCCACCCGTCGACGATCGAAACGGCGCTGCGCTTGAACCTGTAGGGGTATGTGTGATGTATGCTCCGTGACACTTGGCCATGTGCCAATGCGCAGCGCGCGATATCGAGTACGCGCCGCGGACTATGCATAGACTCGCATGCTCACCTCTCAACGTTGGTGAACAGCAGCGGCGAGTCGAAGCGGTAGATGCAGATGCCCTGCAGATAGTCATGATTTCCTATTCATTGTTCACCATATCATTTGTTCTGCCAAATAATAACATCCAGCTTCACGATGGAAGAGAGAACAGACAATTTGCGTCTCACTTTCGGTCTCTCGCAACCGAATAATCTTGTCCTCCCTCCCTACTTGTCAGTTGAGTTGAAATAGCTATGTTTGTGATACTGTGATTGGATTGCAGTCAGATTGCACGTGGAAAGAGAGAAGAAAGTTATTGTGACCGTGAAACACATGCATTTATATTCCACTAAGAAGCTACGGATATTGAAGCCGATCCCACATGTGCCTAGATATGACAAGTGTGAAACGTATGGTGGATCTTGGAGTAGTGCGTATCGTTTTTTTTTATACAGTGAGAAGAGCGGACTATGGTCTCTCTCTCTCTCTCTCCTTACGCGTTTTGCCTATCGCTTTAGCAGACTCATTCCGCGCCTTGATTTATTGACTGATTATCGACAATGATGACTCACATTGAAGAAGTACACGTCGCGGTATCTCTCCACGTCTCGGTAGTCCTGTGTGCCACTGGCGGGGGCGAGAAGGTGCCAGCGGGGCCTGAGAGGAGGGGATCTCTCTTTCTCCCTCTCTCTCTCCCTCTCTCTCTCCCTCTCTTTCTCTCTCCCTTTCTCTCTCTCCCTCTCTCTCTCTCTCCCCCTCTCTCTCCCTCTCCCTCTCTCCCTCTCTCTCCCTCTCTCACTCTCTCACTCTCTCTCCCTCTCTCACTCTCTCTCTCTCATTCACTAACTCTCTCTCTCTCTCTCTCTATCGCCTTATCTTTATCTCTAATATTCTTCAAATTGTTGTGGTTGGATCTCGTCTACGTTTCACCGTTTCGAGAAATGACGACAATGCGTCGTCACGAGCAATTATATATTGTAGAATTTTTTATACCACTACTAGCGCTCCGGCGCGCTGTCGCGCGCCTCCGCGCTAGATCATGAAAATAAGAAGAATAGAATAGAAACTCATAGAATATGATCTCAATCAGAATCACTCATGAAAATGAGAAGAATAGAAATTCATACAAGTTTTTGTTATGATCAATAATACTGTTTATTTACAATTTCATAACTATTTGAGTGAAACTGATTATTAAAGTAGAGAAGATTAGTCGATTGATGTATTGATTGCACTCATAAGTATGTGGTCTAGAGGCGATGCAATAATAATAATATCTGGTCTGCAAGTGCTTTGGGTAGCTGCCGCGTACCTCCGTTGTACAAGTCAGTAGTTCTATGTATATTTCTGAATGTAAATGTCCTCGCTTATACAGAAAGAGCACCCGCACGGTGCCGCGCGCTCCCGCTATCAATATCTATGAATACATAGATCAATGATAATCATTATACATTTTTTCTGAACTATACTTTTCTTTGCTCATAAAAACTCTCTCTCTCATCTCCTTCTTTTAGTTTTAACGCTACGAAAACAGAGAGCTTTGCTACTGCTACCTCTCGCCCTCTTTTATTCTCGCATTCTCTCTCTCTCTCTTTCTCTCTCTGTCTCTCTCTATCTCTTCCTTCCCTTTTTTATCTAACTCTTCCTTTTCCCCCTCTTCCTCTTTTTCCACTGCCTTTCTTTATATATATCTATATGCTTCTCTTTAACTTTTCCTCTCTCTTCCTCTCTCTCTCTCTCTCTCTCCGTTCTTTGTCAATGCATTTTTAGAGATTGAAGTAAAACTTTTGCTTGGACATGGAGCTTCTGCTGCCGGACAGCGAGATTTTGATGTTTTTTTTAACCGGATACTGAAAGCAAAATTGAGGACGTGGACTACAGCCGAGGACGTAAACTCAACTATCTGCAAAGTTTCATACAAATTGGTTTAGTCTGAATCAAGTCATGAACGCGGAACTAATCAAAATCGCAAAAGAAATGCGAGAGCGCGCGCATCTTTTGATAATTGGACAATATGTTCCTCACACCGTAACCAATAACGCTGAATTTTGCAGGTACGCTCTTTTTGTTGAAACTATTTGTTGAACGTATTTACGGAAAATGAAGCGAAGATGTTTCTTAGATGAGACACGTTCGCTGCGAACAGCAACAAAATCGATTACTTTTGTGTTTTTTCTTCGATATATAGGCAATGAGTGTAATTGGAGAGTAATCACGAAGTGGACTGCGTCCTGAAGTAATATGTAAACTTTCTGAAAAACATCACGCAAATCGGTCAAGTAAAAACGGAGATATGCCCGCGGACACACAAGAAAAGGTGCAAAAGTGTCTATTTTTGGTGGTTTTCGACCATAAATAGAGGTAATGAAAGCAAAATTCAGAACTGTCACAAAGTGGACTGCATCAGAAGACGTGAACTCAACTATCTTATAAGTTTCATGCAAACTGGTTCTGTATGAATCGAGTTATGACCGCGGAAATACTAAAAATCGCAAAAGTGAGGCGAGAGCGCGCGCGCGGCTCTTGCTAATTTGGCTATATTTTCCTTACACCGTAACCAATGATGATGAAACTTGCAGGTTCGTGACAGAACTATTTGTTGAAAGTAATTACAGAACAAGAAGCGAAACTGTTTCTTAGGTGAGAAGCTTTTGCAGCGGACAGCACCAAAATCGGCGAAATTTGAGGTTTTTCTACCAACTATAGGCAATGAGTGTATTCGGAGAGTAATCACGAAGTGGACTGCATCCTGGAGTAATATGTAAACTTTCTGCGAAGTTTGATGCGAATCGGTTCGGTAGAAACGGAGTTATGCCCGCGGACACACAAGAAAAAGTGCAAAAGTGACCATTTTTGGTGGTTTTTTGACCAAATATGGACGTAGAGGAGGAGTTGAGAGGTGCCTGAATTTTGTTGTCGTCTGGTGCAGGTGACACAACTTTCTACAAAGTTTCATAGGAATCGGTTAAGTTTGAAGCTAGTTATGACCTTCCAATGACGGACACCATAGGACATTTTAGTAGAAAAGGAGACACCATAGAATCTTTAGATTCTCTCACTTCCCCTCTTCTCTCCTTCTCTCTTATCTCTCCCTCACTCTTTCTCCCCCCCCCCCTCTCTCTCACCACTGCTCCCTGATGACCGTCGTGAATAGTGCGTATGCGATGGAGATGACCAGTCCCTCCATCACATCCACGGCGATAGTCGAGATGAAGGCAACGATCCAGATGGACTGGAAAAAAGGAGGGATGTGAAGTATTTTAGGGTGTTTTTTTGGCGTAAGGAGCTTCGAACGTTTCGAAGAGTCTGCTACGGCTACAGGGACAAAGGCCACGATTCAGATCGAATGCCGTTCAACATCTACTCGGCTGATCTCATCCCGCTCATCCGGCCACTCACTACCTGCAAGATGTACGCCGACGATGTGAAGGTCTACATCACCTGCTCTCCTGACGGTGATCGGTCACCCCTCCAGACCGCTATCAACGTCGTCAACGACTGGGCATTTACATGGCAACTTCCCCTCGCTGGTCACAAAACCAAGGTACTTCACATTACCCAAAGCACCAGTACCTGGTGGCCGGCGCAGCCATTGACTCTGTCGAGGAAATGGTCGACCTGGGATTCACCATCACTTCCAACCTGCACTTTGGCCGCCACTGCAATCGGATCTACGCCAACGCCTACAATCGCGCTTACTGCATCTATCGCTCGGTGGTCTCCACAGATCAGCAGTTCCTTCTGGGCATCTACACAACCTATGTTCGGCCTCTTCTCGAGTACGGTGCCTGCGTCTTCAACCCTCACGACCAGGCATCCATCAAGCAGCTGGAGAGGGTACAAAACTACGTCACCCGACTCATTCTTGGTAGGTGTAACAGCGTCAGCCATGGAGCTGACCATCGCAATGCGATTCTGGGCCTCCACTCACTCCAACAACGGCGGCACGTCAAGGACCTCGTGATGTTCTACAAGATTCTGGCCGGATTCGTCGCCATTGACCGGGCAGGGTTGTTTGACCTACGCCCTTCCCGGGGTTTACGCGGTCATGAAATACGGGTAGTCCAACCTCGATTCCGAGTCAGCGCCCGGGAACATGTATTCAATGTCCGTGTCACTAGCTTTTTTCACCTCCTTCCTAGTAGCTGTCTAAACACAATGGCCCCGTCTGCTGCCCTTTCCCCTGCCGCTTTCCAACGGTGGCTCCCCATTTGAGATTCGTTTTGTTGTATTTTTTTCCTATCTTGTCATGTTTGTACATATGTCTTTATCTTGCACGAGTTGTTAAAAACCCGTATAAATTATTAGAGTGGAATCAGGATCGAAAATAAGCGCGTCACCGGTTTACCGGTAAAGGTGTGGTCAGTCTCTTCGAACTGTGATAGCGACCGAGTCTCTTCATCACAACCCCTCAACCCTGCCATCAACTCACAAAGTCTATCTTGCTGAGTGTCCAGAGCCGCGGCAGGGCGGCGAACTTCTCCACAGCTGACTTCAACGCGCAAATTATGATCACTGCCAGAACGCACTGGAACAGTGGGCTTCTACATTGGGTCTTTGGAGAGAGAGAGAGAGAGAGAGAGAGAGAGAGAGAGAAGGAGAGAAAGAGAGAGAGAGACCCTACCATCGGGAGGTGCGCGAGGAACTTTCCACTGTAGAGCATCACGAATAGCAGGCCGGCCGCACAGAACACGGACGAGAGCTGAAGAAAAAAAAACTATCTAAAAACAAACTAGTTTTATGGTTTTATCAATATCAGTTCACTTCACACTAATCTCCATTTCACTGCTTCACCACTTGGTCTACCACTGTTTTTTTTAATTGATACTTGAGTTGGTTCAAGTAATGTTATTTTTTTCCGTTACGAAAGCAGAATTTTATACTTTTTGAACGCAATAGATCGACTGCGCTATTACGGCGCGGCTGAAACGTATGAGCTTTTTTCAATGTTATCTGTCTTTTTTTTCTTCGGTTCTAACCACACAATACCATCCTGGTGGAAAGTGACGTTCTTTTCTACCATGAGCCCTGGCAGAAAAAAATATGTGTTGATAAAGGAGTTGGTTCTTTTGAGAGTCTGTTCTCAGCGAAGTCGAGTCAGGTCTACTCAATCTACCTGTGTCTTTGTCCCAGCGCTTCCATTGAGTAGACTCCTCGCCAGACTGCACGAGATGGGGAAGACGGGGAAGATGCCAGAGACAAGGGAGGAGATACCCAGTGCGTAGAACTCCTGAAGGGGTGGATCAATCATTATGAGATCAAATAAAACCACTAGAGCCTAGCTTGTTGCCCAGAATCACTTTGGAGAAAAGGAGCCTATCTGGATAGGGGATGTTTTGAAATATAATCCTATAGGACGAGCAGGTTAGATGTGGACCACATAAGCATGTGATACAACAAGGAGAGAGCAGAAATAGAAACTGACTTGTTTGGTGTCGACTTGGTAGTCGAATCGCTTCGCGAGTAGCTTGGCCATCGACACGTGTACAGCCATGATCACGATCTGTATTGTGGAAAGTTATGACGGAACGGAATTGCGGAATAGGAGCGTAGTGAAATATTGCTCACAAATTCTTCATATCGCAACACATCTCACATTTCACTCTGTTTTCCTGTGAAATAGCATGTTTACCACTTCTATCTCTCTCTCCAATTTTCACATACTATCATTGTAACGCTATAACCTCTGTCAACTGCAAACTACATATGTACGTTTCGCCAACTATTCTAGTCGCTGTAATTCGATTCAGCACCAATTCCAATGAAAATACAACTATTATCATATAATTCTAACAGCAAAAACTTTTTAAATTTTAGTTTGATAACTCTATAACTTTTTTTATAAAAAAAAACTTCCCACCGATATGCTGAGCGCATCAGGCAGCAGCTTCCATAGGAGAGAGGGGGAAACGCGGGGGAGGGACGGGTCGGGCAAGCTGGAAGGGAAGTCTCTCTCTCTCTCTCTTTCCCTATCTCTCTCTCTCTCTTTCTTTTTTCTCTCTCTCTCTCTCTTTCTTTCTCTTTCTCTCTCTCTTTATCTCTCTCTCTCTCTCTCTCTTTCTCTCTCTCTCCCTCTCTCACCCCATCGGCAGCTCTCCAACCGTGCGGATCTCATAGTCGTCCGTCAGATTCCAGATCGAGGCAATGGCAGTTGTGGCAATGACAAGAAGCAGCTCGAATGGAATAGGCACGGGAGACTTGGTGAGCTTGATGAACAGAGGGTTGAGCAGCTCCTTACCTGAATGAATGGGTTTTGAAAATGAGAAAGAGAAACAGAGAGAGAGAGAGAGAGAGAGAGAGAGAGAGAGAGAGAGAGAGAGAGAGATAAAGAGAGAGAGAGAGAGATCCTCTCCCACCAATGATCAGCACCACCAGACAGCCAGCCGCGAAGGCGAACGTGTACCAATTCGCAACCTCCATGTGCGAGGCGAGGTCGTAGAGAGCCTGTGATCGATTTATTGATTTATTGATTCGATTTTTGCTGTTCGTAATTTTGTTTAGTCTTGTTATGTTTTAAAGGAAGACCCGGATCTCTGCTGGCGTCTAAAATACTACAATTGTAGCAAATTCTGTTGGATTATGGAAAGATCGAATGACTATCGACTGATTATCGTTCTAATGTCGACTTTCGATCTTCGACTCTACCATCCCCGTTGCTAAACTGTGTTTCTCCTAACGCTTAGCCCTCGTGGTGTACCGTGTGCACTTGTTGTATAGTCAGAATATAGCGATTCTGGATAAACGATTGATTGATTTGATTGATTGATTGTTACGTTTCAGACAGTATTCATCTTTCGCAACGCTCAAACTATGTAATAGACAATAGAGAAAGACGAAAAAGTCTTTTTGAAACTCTCACAGCTGCTTTTGTAACACGACGAAACTGTGTGTAGCAAAGACGTTTGGCTATTTCGCACAGAGCTCACAGAAGCTAGTATTAGAAATGAAAAAAACCCTTCTACTCACAAACAAGGCGTGCGCGGTGCCGGTTCTCCTCTTGAGTCCGTAGATGCCGAACAGGTCCTTCAACTGAATGCAGAACACCTGCACACAGGCGCCCGTCGTGAAGCCGGCCACCAACTGCAACGCCCACTTAGGCCACGCCCCCTCAGACCACGCCCACTTCGTCGCTGAACCAGCTGGTGACGAACGAGAACCCGAGCAGGCCAATGATCACCTGCACACATCCGATCATCACGCACAGAGTCTTGGCGATATCGATCGGTCTGAGGAGATCGATAGTATTGATTGATTATTGATTTTGATGAAACTCACGCGTAAATCCCTTCCGGCAGATCGCCCTTGATCAGTGTACCGTTGGCGTAGTGAGCTTCTAGCTGGAATATGAAGTATGTAGATTAGGCCCCGCCTCCGCAAGCTTCACCCACTCTAGCCCCGCGCTACTCTAGCCCCGCCCCCGCTAGCCCCGCCCACTCTAATCCCGCGCCACTCTAGCCCCGCCCCCGCTAGCCCCGCCCACCTCGATCGTCGACGTGGCGAGGCGCGCCACTGTGTTCCCGGTCATCAGCGCTACCACAGCAAATGGGCCTGGAAGTGTTTATGAATCATGAATAATTGAGCAACACGAGAAATTGTTCTCGAAAATATTGCACTAGTATTTCACACTGAGCTGATACGTATGTGTGACAAAACTTTGAAAATGAAGAACAAAAGACGGGATGGGGAGAGAGAGAGAGAGAGAGAGAGAGAGAGAGGGGGGGGGGGAGATAGCTGACTGACCAATGGAGCAGTGCCGACTGGTTCCGAACACCATGTAGCAGAGTATGGGAATGAGGGAGGCGTAGAGTCCGATTATCGGGTCCTGCCCCGCGAGTATCGCATACGCGATGCCTGCAACGGAATGGGGTCCCGACGCGAAAACATTTATTACTGTGGGACTAGCGCTCCGGCGCGCTGTCGCGCGCCTCCGCACTAGGCATACAAGATACAAAAATAGACAAAATAGAAAAATAGTTGTTTTTTTGCGTAGAAACATGTATTTCTTTCAAGTTCTGTCTGTTTCAACTATCTCTCACCTACTTTTTTCTTCTGTTTTCTTTCTAGTT
>CAWZYM010000123.1:30000-80000 GCA_963966185.1 Rhabditoides inermis | reverse complement strand
ATAATTCGACCGCCTGTGCTTGCCAAATGACATGTAAGGTGAAATCGATTCTCACCTCACCTCACTTCCACTCGTCACTGTACTGCATCAATAAGCGGAAATTCAGGCTCAATTTGTTCAAGTAATGAACTCAAAACCTATGTAGTTTCAACTAACAAAAAGAAAACAGTCCATATTTCTTTATCACGTCTACAATGACATCGAGATGACACAGCTAAAAGAAAATAAGCCGGCTGGCGCGCACTAACTCGTTGTGCGCATGTCTGAAGTAACTTGATAGAGTTTGAAATTGGATTGATCTTCACAAAACATAATATATTCACTGAACTTGTCATGAAACACTTTTCTTGTCTTTTAGAACCTCAAACTCGTCGTTTCGTGAAAATTATTAGTTGAAGCTACAAATTTTGTCTTTTTTTTCAACTGACTCAATCCATTATTGTTATCTATAGACATAATCCTATCAAAAAAGACACAACTGAGTGGATATGGGTCAGTGATTGCGAATGCCAACTATTCGATATCGATCGGTTGACCTGGCGGCTGGCAGCGAGCAATCCGGTAGCGCGACCCCAGCAAGTAACGCGCGCTCAGAAAATGTCTAATACTGTATGAAGACAAAGTCCGATCGATCTGAAACTTTGACAGAAGGACTTTTTTGCCCATAAAAGCTTAAGTTTACAAATTGAACCCTCTATCTCGTCTGTACGAAAAGTCGATCATATTCGCCATATTTGGTGACTTTTCGAAAAAGGAAACCAGTTTCTATAATCTATTATACGTAATCTTTCTTATATTCAATTTTTATAGGAATCGAAGATCATGAATTTTGGGTGCATTTTGGGTACATTCGCCTATTTGGGCATGAAGATGAGGTCACAGGCAGCTGGTATCGCGGCTATCGATTTTTTCTAGGTCGATTCACCTACCCTGCAAATTTCGTTCTAATTGAAGTATTTTGAAATTTTTCTCCATAGTTAAGAGATTAGGTGATAACTATGATTAGGAGATCGCTATTGACGAGACATTTGGAATTTTGCGTTCTCAGGTATTGAAGAAACTTTCTAGAAAAAATGAGTAGTTAGAGTGAACTTTGAAAAGAGATATCTCTCCGGAAGGACAGACAGACAGACAGACAGACAGACAGACAGACACCATAGTAAATATTAGTATGAAAGGGGGAATAGGGTCCCAATGCGAAAACATTTCTCACTGAACATTTCTTAATGTAAGATATTGAGGTGTGTAAATATTCCCGTACCGTACATACTCGGTGTTAGGACTTGGGTGAGTAGTACGCAGTGATAGTACAACATAGTACATAGGTCAATTGTCTACTACACCCAATAAAATGAAGTACATACATCACATGTCTGGTTTTTGAACAAATTTTTGATCATAAAACATATCATCATCTTCTAAGACTGATCGTAGGAAGAGTCATTCGATAAATCGTCATCTCAAACTTTGCATTGTGTGATTTGTTGTCGTCTCACCCTGTGGTATCATCATGATGCATCCTGTGATACCGCCGATGACGTCAGACGGGAGATCGGAGAGCGTGTATCTGCAGTGATATCATTGTCTTGTTAATCAATATGCTAATTCGGGCCATTAATGAAACTATAGTGCAAGAGAGAGAGAGAGAGAGAGAGAGAGAGAGAGAGAGAGAGATGGAGGGAGGAAGACTCACTTGGGCAGCCATCGGAGAATCGGTATAAAGTCCAGCACGGCGTTGCCGAATCGTTTCTTGGATGAGAACGGTCGGGTGAACCTGATTGTGTAATTTTTATAGTTATTCTACCAACTATGTACATTGTGCCGCAACTATCGCGCGCTTATGTGAGCGAAACGTACGGACATACGACGCGGTCGTTAGCACAAATCCGTTTCAGAGGTTAGATATACGTAACTGTCATCTAGCAGAACTAAACTACCAGTCAGTCACTTCCCAACTGCCCTCGAAAAGCGACCAAACAGTGTGTTTCAATTCAAGGGTATATCTGGTTTGAAGACACTGATCAGATCTGTATTTATCAGTCTATCAGTCTATCAGTCTATCAGTCTATCAGTCTATCAGTATATCAGTATATCAGTATATCAGTCTATCAGTATATCAGTATATCAGTCTATCAGTCTATCAGTCTATCAGTATATCAGTCTATCAGTATATCAGTCTATCAGTACCCACCGTCCCATATACTTCCTCGCCTGTCGCACGATCTCGTTCTCTGCCGGTGGCTGCGCGTACGCGAATCGCTCGTCGAACTCCGCCTGATTATCGATCGATTATTGGTTATTGATCATTGGATGATCAGAAAGTTCCTTGTTTGTCATGCTACTGCGTACTTCATTCAGGCGTGAGCGGATTAGTCTTGATCCCACTATTTTTGTCACTATGTAACTTTGTCACGTTTCGGATAAAAGTGCAATCAACAGATGTGACCAGCGTTATTCCAGCTGACACAGAGAATACTGTAAAACAGTGATGAATTGAACCCCACGTACCTGATTGTCTCAGATGGAAGTTACACAGTGGACAACAGTATGCAATATTACACAATACACTTCCTCATCAACCGACAATCAATCGATAAATCGATAATCACCTCTCACCTGATTCATGGGCGGTCGATCGAGCCCTCCCCTCTGGTAGATGTGCATATCGATGGAATCGGAGGTGTCAGATGAGGATTCGGACGTGTGCCTCGCGTGTGAGAGCTCGTCAAAGTGGCTCAACACCGTCCTGCGAAGTCAGTCTTTGTATCTCAGACATTCTCTCTCTCGGTCTCGCCACACAATTCAAAATATCCCCCCAATCACAACAATACTCGCGCTTTGTTGCCATTCACAGTGTTTATTGTGGCTATGCGCGAATATTGGCTTAGATGAAGGGAGCAAAGGCACGACGCGAGAAAAAAAGTGACTCACTTATCGTTGTGTTCCTTCATTTTCGCATACAGGTCGTGTGAAAGTTCGATCTGAGAATGGTAGTTGAGAATTTCAATCGTAACAATACTCAAAAATGCGGATCATTCAGATACGGAGTAAAAGGGTACAATACATTCACAAAGACCAAAGTTCACACGAACTCCCGAACAGAAAGTGAAACACACGAGAATGATTCATAGACAAAAAAAAAGAATTCAGAATTAAAGACTACAATACTACAAAAAGTGATCGCTCGAATGTTATAAGATCCGAAAACCGGGAGAGAATATGGACCGGGAAATTTATAGCGTTATTGTTTCGTCGGGGAAATGATAGTATACTATAGTGATGTTGCCGAGTGTAAATGTCTAAGATTTTAAAGAAAAAACACACAACATAAACTGAAGATGAGTGAAAGCATGTTTTGCACAACATTACGATTGCGTCTAGTCCAAGCATCTTTGAAGACGCGTTTCCAACCTCGGAATTACAATGTTTCCATTACAGTATCAGACCAAGACAGAGAGACCATCGAAAGACGGAAGAAACAACTTGTCACTTTCTTCCAACGAGTGATCGTACAACCAAAAAATGTGCGAAAACTATCGCAAAACAGTCGTTTCGAACTTGCATAAATACTGCCTGAAACGTTAATCGTGTGCGAATTACACGTGATATAGCACATGAAATCACGCAACGCAGCCAACTTACAATAAAATAGATAGTAGTTTATCGGAAACAACATGACATATGCAAAATAAGCTGTGCCATTTCAAGTATGCTACCAAAAACGTGTTTTTTGCTGTCAAAAAGGTGAGCGAATAATCTCGGAGAGATCGAATCGAGCACAAAGTTGACACACGAAACTACGATCACAATAGACTGACCATATATAGAACATGGAAATGACATCAACAGATCCGCCGAGTCAGAAAACGTGAACGTCACATTGGAACAAAGTATGATTACTGTGTTCTCGCGTGAAATTTATGGATATAGTCGTGTAGTCTTACCAAAATCCTATTACTGGAATGTTATCGTATGTATTTATAGGTGGTGGAACCTGATCACATTCCAAAAGTACGGGGCGGTCATGTATTTGAGAGATCGAGAAATCGTCACGCGTACTCGCCACGTGCCGAAATTGCCAAGAGTTTGAAACATCTTGTGAAAGTGTGTGAGAAAAGACGGTGTGAAAGAGTGCATGACATTACAAAAACGACGAAATGATCGAACGGTCACATACTTTCTTGGTCAATGAATAAAGAACAATGGGAAGGAAGAAGGTATCACGTGACGATTACGATATGATAGCCTTGCCATAGGTAAGAGAGATGTGCCCCCAGGCGGGCGGCGGGCATGCCCTTGAAGTGTATTTTTTGTAATAGTAGTAGATTGATCTTTCTACTGAAGGGCAAAAAGACGATATACTTTTCATTCAGTTGTGTGAATTAATAAGGGTAAATCGAGAATATGTACGCCTAAAATAGAAATCAATGAAGAATCTGTTTCTTGACAAAATGAAGATGAAGTGCATTGCAATCCTGCAATCGTTTATCCGGAATCGTTATATCTGAATATGACAACACAATCATAATGATATGAAGCATACAGTAGTGCCTAAGATACTAGATACAAAGGCTAACGCCGGGGAAAGACAGGTAGGCTGACAACGTTAGTGGTGGGAAGACAATACTTGATCGATAATCATTCCTGGACCAATATAGTACCATTCTTGACTTGTAGAGCTTCGGGGTTTCCTTTGCTTTCATGCCAGCTATGTAGTATCTCCTCGCGCCATAGCTTCCACATGAGGGTACTTCCCGCCGCCTCACTGGTTACTCGGGAAGGATTCTTGTCGATGACCGAACGTTCGGCGGCGGTGGGGCAAAATGAGGCCTAGACACCCGACCGCACGCCGCGGAGAAAAGAAGAAGATTATCGATGACTCAAATAATTCATGGAAACTCAAACATATTTAGTGCATTGTTGGAAATAAAGACCAGTTTAAAATAAGGTACAGTTTACGAGAGAGAAAAAAAACTAATTGCATATTAGAACTCTATCTGTGATTTTGCACTGCGTCAAAGCATACAATAATAATTTTAAAACACATTTATCCATATTTATCGAATCATTCAAATCATCACAACATCAGTGTATACTGTACATCACAACAATGCCTAAACAATAGTAGCACACCCGCATAGAATCGCATCGGAGAGATCGGAACTGTGTGGATTAATCAATAAATCAATAATCAATCGATAATCAGCTGCGCTCGCTGTCGGGCGGAGCCATGGAGTCGTTGGTTTCTCTCGAGTTGGCTCTCCTCTCCAGCTGTCGTTTGATCGACAGTTCGATTGCGCGGTCGCGACGCTGAAATTACGGTTTCCACAAGACAAATATATTTTTCGGGATTAAGTATGTAGCTATGTATAATATTATTCAGGGAGATAGTTCGCCGGATCACGGTAGAAAATTGATCTACCCTCTTGTCGCATTCGATCTACCTTCTAGTCGTGAGGAGACCCAAGCGCGCGCATTCAAACGCTAATATCGATCAAAGAATCCGGCACGCGAATCAAAGAGGCCGCGATACACTCGAGTCTTTCTCGCGCCGTCTGACCTCTCTCGCTCGCGACTGAGTTTCGCCAACTGACCCCGGCTGTCAATAGCAGCAACTATCCTCTAGGCGGCGACTATATGTTAGAACATTTAGATTTGTTTCCGATTAGAGACACTAAAGCCATAAAAAATAGAACAAATAAATCATGGAAACTCAAACATATTTAATTGATAGGTCAGTTCGTCAGTTAGTGAACGTACGATTTTCTTTAAAAAAAAATGACAGAATTTCTAACCTTGGCCGTGTCTCCGCGACAGCTGATCGTGTCTCGGATGGACTCACTGGAAATGGAAGGATAGACAGAGGGGAGAGAGAGAGACAGAGACAGAGAGAACGAGAGAGATTGTTACGCACCGGAACTTCTGGCTGAGGAATGCGTAGAGGAATGGATTGATTGCCGAATTGAGGAATAGTAGAAGAAAGGTGAGCGGCTGCAGCAGTACCTGGTAGCACGACAGACAGCGAGGCGCTGAAAAGGAAAAATCTCTCCCTCTATCTCTGCTTCTTCTCGCCTTATCTATCTCCGTGTCTGTTTCCTTATTTCTCACTTCTATTTTTCTGCTCATACGTTCGACATGCGAGGTACATTCATACGAAAGTCGCCCTATGGAGTATGATCAATTTTTTCGCAACTGCCTCATCGCGTTCAAAACACACTTCTGAGGCATGTTTCAAAATCAGTTGCGAAGGGAGTTTTCAAGAGACAGAAAACATGTGCGTTTGTGTTTTCAATTCGTCTCCGCTTTATAGTGAAAGGTGAACGGTGAAAACTATTGTTTCTCAGAGTGTCACGTGCTTTGCATATCGGGTACATTCATACGGAAGCAACATACAGCACAACGCTTTTTATCACAATTGCTATATCAACAGTCTATTCTCAGACTGTCACGTGTGCTTGCTACCGGGCGCTTCGCCAACACTTAGCTCATCGACAAAAGACTATTTGCAGAGCGCGCGTTGTTTGAGAGTGATGAACTACACTGACCAGGTGAGTGCAGTATTTTCTCTTGCGAGCTACGTACTTCTCTCTCTGTGTCAACAAGCGCAACTACCAACGACCATTGTACGTTTGGAGCAGTAAAACATTGATGCTTAGACATTATCCAATCGCTCTCTCTCCTCTCTCTCTCTCTCTCTCTCTCTCTCTCTCTCTTTCTCTCTCTCTCCCTCTTACCGTTTGCGTCCCTCCACACACTCCATATGAGGTACAGGTATCTGGGCAGTGACAGGCATGCGAAGGACAGCACTATCCCCAGGGACAGCCGCCCCACCCGCCGTCGCTTCTCCGCCGTGATACCCACCGAGTCCGACTTCCACTCTGCATTTATCGATTTATTGATTTATTAAATTATCGAATTTCTAGGCTTGTTCTATTTGTATTTGAAGAAGGGCAAACACCTTCACACCTCGCTGGTGATTGGTCGGTGGACATATACTTATTTTGCGAACTATCCTCTTTCTAATCTTCGGTGTCTAGACACTCAAAAAGAGAAGATTCCCTCGTCTCTCTCTCTCTCTCTCTCTCTCTCTCTCTCTCTCTCCTCTCTTTCAAAAATAAGATCCCCTGGTTCCCCTGGTATGAGACACAGATTTGCGGAATGAAGATCTCTTCTGTTTACATAATCGAACGTTTGCAAGATGCAAGAGATTGACAGGAGAAAAACGGCAGCAAAAGATCGAAAAGAAACCAGTGGATTGATGTGCGGTGAAGTGGGTGTTCCAATTGAATTAAACAAACACGGTCGAGTCACAGCTGAGTGTGGATGTTTTAACTAAATAACTTTTTTTAATATATAATAAATAACTTTTTTCCAACAAACAAGAAAACCGATATCCGCTCACTCGAGTATCTTCGATTGTGCAGCGACATGTGTGCGCACCTCGAGTTTCTTCAAACTCTCTCCCCTCTCTTCCCTCTCTCTTTCTCTCCCTCTCTCTATCTCTCTCTCTCTCTTTCTCTCTCCTTCCTTCACTCCCTCTCTACCTCTCTCTCTCCCTCTCTATCTCTCGCTCTCTCTCTCTCTCTCTCTCTCTTTATTCAAACTGCGCTTATGTCGACTATTGACTTTCGGTCAGTCGCTGAGGCTAAACTCCTTTTTTCCCGCCACTTCAGCGATTCAGAGATTTCTCAGAGACACCAGACTTTCCCCAGTATATAAATCAATAAATCGATAAATCGCTACTCACCGCTCATCTTACCTCTACGATCGGGGATGAGAGTGTCTTTCTTCTCCGAAGAAACGCGAACCAAACGGTCGGTTCTGGATGACGGTAGAGTTTCAATTAGGGTACTGTAGCTAATTTGAATGTACAGTACCTGGTTGCCTGCCGAATCACTATTCCAATCGTTGAATATATGAAAAACAGTGACATCAGGGGAAAGGCATACCTAAAAGTGAAAATAAAATAAAACAAAATAACATTTGAATTCCTTTTCGTCAGCTATATTCATTGTGCGGTGTTGTGATTCGTCGTAGGCTATCTCATATGATAAAAAAAACATTTAGAAAAACGAATATTAATAACGAACCAGACGATGAAATTGACGGTTGTCACGACCTTCAGAAGGTTGAAGCCGTTCCATTCGACGTGACGACGAGTGCAGATCTGAAGAGGCGAGAGGTGAGAGAAAGAGAGAGAGGGAGCGAGAGAGAGAGAGAGAGAGAGAGAGAGAGAGAGAGAGAGGGAGAGAGAGGGAGAGAGAGAGGAGAGAGAGATCCTTCAATAAGTTACTGTACAACCATTTTCTCTGTGCTGTCTTGCAAGTCACCTCATGTATTCTTTTGCAATGCTATATATGTTCATTAATAATTGTAAGCATATCTATGCACTTCATGAATTAAATTTTAATAAGGATGATATTCTCAGTGTAATTGTAGCTTTACGCAAACATACATGTTATGATGATACGAGTTCTTTTCTATATCTTGGAAAGCAGGAAATAATAGAGATAGTAAAGGAAAGAAAGAGAAAGAGAGAAGCAGAGCAAGAAACACAGAGAGAATTCTGCACACTGCTGTGTTTGAATGATAATATAATATTCTAGGGGCATATTCTATGCAAACCTTTTAATCATATGTATGCTGCGAGGCGAGGTTCAAAGTTCACCTAGCAATTGTGGGAAATCGTCAATCAACGATAGAGAAAGAGAGAGAGAGACATACATACAGACAGGTAGAGAGAGACAGACAGACAGACATACAGACAGGTAGAGAAAGAGAGAGAGAGAGAGAGAGAGAGAGAGAGAGAGAGAGAGAGACGTACTCACCGCCATAGTCTCGTTTCCATCTCGGAATTCGATGTATTGACTGGCGTAGAAGTACGGTAGATTCATGATCGCAGACCCGATCCATACAAACGCCGACGACGAGACGAGCACTCTGAAATATCGATTTATTGATTTATTGATCGTGTTATTGATTTATCGTTTATATGATCCTCACATATGCCTGCAAACTTATCAACTATCACAGTTTAATTGAACGATAAAGATCTGTGAAAGCGTCGGTACTTCCTTTTCTCCCTCGTTGCTTTTCTAAAAATGTATCATGTAGACAACTACAGTTTTCATGTCTGTACAGCTGGTTTAACACAGCTACAATCCAACAATACCCGAGAGTGTGAATGAACTAACGAGACAGTGAATTTCACGCAAACATAACTCCCTACAATCGACAGGTTACAAAATACCGACGGTGAAAAACAGTGAATGTTCGTAGAATTCGTTTTTCAAGATACATATTTTCATGATACGGTCATGTGGTGTCTCGAAGCCATTATTACTCGGTAATTAGACGCTTTCGCGTTCTGCGAATCGTTAAATAACTTGCATGAAATACCATTTGTTTTACGTGCAAGTGAAATGCAGCAGGTTTAGTGTTTTGACATGTGTTTTGCGTGAACCCTGTGCATGAAACTTCGAGGAAAGCGAACGACCTTTAGTTAGGCCACTAACCACTAGCACAAAATGGGCAGAACTCTATTCATGTGAATCCCTTGAATCCTAGAAAGTGGCTTAATTTCCTTGTTCCACAAAACCATATATATCTTTCGTCACTGTCAACAAGTTTCCGGGGCAGTGTGTTATTTGTATGTAGATTGTGTCAACAGAACCATATATGCGGAATGAAACATGTGTCAGTGTTTTTGAATCTTCGCGGAATGAATATATAACACACAAGAATCACTCATGAGTAAGCCATCCGGAACTGGCCACCTTTATGTTCACGCGATCAAGGGCTTCGTGGATTATGGGTGCTATCAGATCACGCATCATGTATTCTATTCATGTATTTTATTATCAGAGTGATAAACACCTTTTTGTGAATGCCTCGCGGACGCTGAGTGGACGCAGAACCGCGAAGAGCCTCTCCACAGACACAAGAACCTGAAAAAGTGATTAATCAAGCCTTAATTAATCTCGTCAAAGTCTCTCTGGAGATCTGCGGGAGCATTATTCGATTCTCTAGGCACGGACCAGGAAATGGAATCGCGCATGTAATTGCCGGAGGGGGGAACCACAAAGCGGCCTTTTTATGGGGCCCACGTAGGCGCAATTTGAGGACTACGTGACGCTTCGGGATGGAACAAAGATAGTTGGCGCCCAAATTCCCCTTCCAAGCACGGTGATTAGCATGTCTTGGTACATGTGCAGTGTTCAGAGTAAGCTAGTAGATCGGACTGCTTGTCGATTCGAAGACGCCGCGCGTAGACATTTTGGCTGGAAGCATTTGCTACTATGTTTTCCCGCCAAAATGTTTGTTCAGCGCGCGCTAATTCATCGCTTTTCTGGGTCTAACTATTGTGAGCTAAAAGATCGAAATGAAAAAAATAGTCGATAACTTTCTTCGTATTCAAAATTCGCATTTCTATTGCATATTCCAGAAAATCTGTGTTCAAGTTTGCCTCCAACATTGTCATAGACCATACTATATGCATGCTATTCCACTCTTTTTTCGAGAAGGTTGAAGTTGAGTCGCACGAAAACTCTACTGCTGCAGCGAATTTCACAACCATCATTTGCGCAATTCGGAAATAGGAAGCCCTCTGCGGAGATAAAAGCACTGCCTGAGACATGCCGTGGGAAACCTCCTCGAGCAAGATTCGCTTACCGGGATTGGCCCATTTGTGTCTCGCCTCTATCTCTCTCTCTCTCTCTCTCTCTCTCTCTCTCTCTCTCTCTCTCTCTCTCTCTCTTCTTCCCGGCGCCCACTCCCCCACACAATTTCAAAGCGATTGCCGGAATTTGCACAGATGCCAAAAAATGACGTGCAGTCTCTCGTCTCACATGACTGTGCGTGGTATAGGAGACGAGACGGAACGGAAAAAACGCGTGATTGAAGAGGTGATTCAGAAAACACCGCCGACAGTGTAGACCACTCGAACCCCCGTGTACCGGTGAAAGAGAGAGAGAGAGAGAGAGAGCGAGAGAGAGAGAGAGAGAGAGAGAGAGAGAGAGAGAGAGACCGATGCGACTGTGTCGTGTTTGTTTTCAATTGTAGCAACTAGTGATTCATGTCCCCACCAACGTCACTCAAATGTGTGCAGCGGGCGGAAAAGGAAGGAATGTGGCTGGGATTGTTTGCATAACATATCGTGTTTCACATGGCTATTGAGGCATTTTGGCCCCGGCGCCGGCGACTTTTTTCACGCACGTGGCTTTTTCTAGGGAATAGCATCGTCTTCGCGACACTTCTACGCAGATAGTTTGCCTCATATCCCCCATGTAAAAGTTTGTCGAGCTAATCCTTGTTGCAGACAAAATTTAATTCGAGGTAAGTCCCCCTAATTGTGGCGGCTATATTCGAGCGTATTATTAAAGGGGGAGAATTGCCCCCGGCAATTTCGGCGGTGGTCGAGCGGAAAAGTGGCATGTGCGACAACGAGAGAGAGAGAGAGAGAGAGAGAGAGAGAGAGAGAGAGAGAGAGAGAGAGAGGGGGGGGGAGGTGACAACTTTAAAGAGCTGATCGCAGACGCGAAAAGAGGGAAAGCGACCATTGAAGTCAAAGGTGCGCACTGAACACTTATACAATTTGCATTATGTAGAGAGAGAGAGAGTACTCACCAGGACTCCCGCAGAGACGTTGGGAATCAGATGCAGTAAGTAGATGTAGGTGTGGCACAAGAGTTCGCCGAACGGCCATTGACCTGAAAAAAGTTTTCTTTTTCTTTTTCTTTTTTCTTTTCAATAGATCTAATGTCAACAAAATTGGTTTCACTGAGTTCTAACCAAAATTAACGTAGTTTCTACAATGATTATGATTGGTCTATGAGAATCAAGAACGCAATACTAAGTTATGGTAAAAAATACAATATAAAACTTTACTAACCATGACCAAGCAGCACGAAATGCGCTCCATTTTGAATCACGCAGAAAATGCCCACAAACAGATCGGCAATCTGAAAGGGAAAAACACAGTCTTTAGCTTTCTTTTTTTTTCTTCTGAACGCTACACTTCGTTTTTTTATAATTATAAAAAAAACATTTGAAGACTTGAAACTGAGCACAAAGTTGCTAGAACTTCTTAAACAAAGAACATCAGTAAAACACACGAGTGTCAGTTCACTGAGAAAAGCGACCACCCATGGGAAAACATACACATAACATATGTATACACCACGAGTGATTTCGGGCGACCTCGACTTCTAGCGTATCAAATGGCGCCAGGTCGGATTATGTTCGCCTCAGCGCGCTCCCAATTCTGTATGATCAGCGAGACAACCGAGAGATCTCTGGCTCCTTCCGACTTGCGTTTGCTTTATGATTTAGGGCATAGGCATCCTACTTCCCCCAGACAAAAAGAACGGAAGGAAGAGCTGAGAGAGAGAGAGAGAGAGAGAGAGAGAGAGAGAGAGAGAGGAAGGGGCGAGATGTAGCATGCTCTCTATTAATTTTGCCCTCTCTAGGTCTAGGAGAGGTGACAAGAAAGACAGAAATTGGATAGAGATACCCGAACATTCAATCACCATCTCTCTCAGTCCTTCACACTTCCTCGAAAAGTAACCGGTAACGGAATTATAGAAGGAACGGTGATTGATAAGTAACGGGTAACAGTCTCTTTGCGACGTATTGTGAAGAGGACGAATCTCACAACACTACACCTTCCAGTGATAACAACATACCGTGAGATTAGCCAGGAAGAAGTTCGGCACGCTTCGCATCCGCCGCTGCGACACGAACACTATCAAGATGATCGTGTTTCCTGAAATCAGAAAAAATGTACGAAGTGTATGAAGGCTTTCGTGGAACACATTAAGCATAGATACGTGAGATTCGGGGATGCGTATACCAATCGCAACAGTTTGACACACCTATGCTAGTACAAGATCGTATAAAATGGATCGTATATGTTCAAGAATATTGAGTAGCCTGGCTTTAGTGGAACACATTAGTCGGATAAGTGAGATTCAGGGATGTAAAAAACAAACAGTCGAACCTATGATAGTTGCCAGGAAGACGAATAGGTAGGCGACGGAGAAGAATGCGTGGATGATGGGCTGGTTCAGCGGAGACACGTCCGCCGACGGCATCGCTCTGAAACGTATACCGTATGACTGTGAAACGTAATGTACGTATTGAAACGTACGCGGTGAAACGTATACAGTAAATGATTACAACGAAATGTATGCAGAGAGCAGAGAAACGTGACAGAGTAATATCGCGAGCGTGTACAACAATTGGGGCTTCGGATAGACGACTCGGCACTAGCATGTCCGCGAATAGCAGTAATGAACTGGAGTACAATAATAATGTCAGCACCAACAAGAGGTAGGTGATTTTCGATCTAGGAGAAGCTTAAGATCGAGTGCGTACATAGAACATCGAAAAAGAACAAATAGGCTTTCACGGATGCTCACAGCTCAATCCGAATAATCGTGTGAAGATGCATATCATAGCGTGATGAGTTCACGCAGTGAGCTTGCGAAAATAGCAGTACGCGGAATGGATGTTCCAACGCTAACACACATCATTTCCCTCTCCCTCTCTCTCTCTCCCTCTCTCACATTCCCTTTTTCGTCTCTCTCTCTCTCTCTCTCTCTCTCTCTCTCTCTCTCTCTCTCTCTCTCTCTTAGTACAGACGGTAAGCACCGAAAGAGTGTTGTGTTTCAATGGATCAAAGGAAACAAGAGAGGGTTGGCGCCTCACACACGCACGCTCGCACATTACCCTTTTTTGGGAGGGGTGATGTGTGCAAACTAGAGAAAGCTAGGGGAAAAAGGTAGGAAAATGTGAATAGCGATTGCGCTCTGAACTGAACCCCGAGAATGCGATAAAATAGGAGATGGGTAGGTCTCAAGTGGGTCCTATCTGTACTTGCAAGTACTCCAATTCAGCCTCATCTCTCTCTCTCTCTCTCTCTCTCTCTCTCTCTCTCCCATTCCTTTCACAACCAATCTAAGCGAGAGGAGGAACACTAATAAATCGAGTTTCATGAGTACTAATACGCTCGAAAAAGGCGAATCGGAGAGTCCGAGAGTTCACGAAGGCAGGAATTGAAGTATGAAGTAGGCAATAACAGGAAGGGGGACTGCGGACTCATCTCTCCTCTCTACTCTCAACCATTTCGACTCGCCGAGTGGGCGGGGTCACATCGCGCTCTGAAATGATTGCTGCGAGAGAAGCAGAGGGAGAGAGAGAGGGGGGAGAGGGAGAGAGAGAGGGGGGAGAGGGAGAGAGAGAGGGGGGACGCAAATTATTTGCGCAAGGCCACGACCACGTGTATACATATGCACTTGAGTTGTTTTAGATACCTCTGCTTTTTAGCGTGGGTAAGTGGGAGAGAGGGGGGAGGGAGAGAGAGGACGAGGAAGTGAGTAGAAGTTTAGGCAATTGCGTGTTTACCCATACCACAATCGAAAACAATTGAATAGATTCGGGGACGCAGAATGGATAAATGGATTACTCGCTGTATTGTCATCTTTTTCAAGCGTCATACAACCCAAGAATTTCCAAACAGCAAACGAAATGTGTTGCCAGGACAAAAAAGAGTTGCTGAGCGATCGAATCTTGATGTCTTGTTGTAAGACAGAAGAACCGGGACGACACATTTCAGATTTCAGGGTGTTTGAGAGGGCGTGAGAGAGAGGGTGAAGAGAGAGGGAGAGGGAGGGAGGAGGAGAGAGAGACGTCTACACACCCTCCACCAGAGAAAAGATATCGCATTTCGGAAGGGGGGAGGGGGTGGAAAGTAGCCGATTGTCTCGCAGAATTCTCGACAGGGCCAGCAACGATCGCACCCAGCATAGCAACCTTTCAGAGCGGATTGAATGATCAAAAAGAAAGCGAGGGAGGGAGAGGGAGAGAGAGGGAGGGTGAGAGAGAGAGGGAGAGAGGGAGAGGGAGAGAGAGAGAGAGAGAAAGAATGAATATTCACGCCTGTTCTCTAAACCATGAAGTCTGTCTGCTGTTCGATTGTTTCTGACCACCAGTAAGTAGAAACGTTTGAATGGATAGCACCTTTTTTATGTATTTAGAACCACATCGTAGCATCGAAATGAAATGAAAATGAAGGGGTAATGGCTGCGGGCAATTTAAACGAAATGATAGTCGTTATTGTTTTCCATGGTTCACTCGCCCATTATTGTATCATATGGTTTCCCATTTCTATTATGACGAAATTGTTTTGTAGCAGCATGAATGTAAGTAATACTTAACAACGATTTTAGATGATGATCGATATACACACAAACCTTCCTAAACAACAAAAAATCCCAGTTACTAAATCTGTCGTGAAATACTTATTCACAAAAAGGGAGTATCTAAAAGCGACTCTTTCAAGTGTTGTGTGTGTGTGTGTGCAAAACAAACCAAACCACTTTGAATACATTTCAGCAGTTCGAAATCGATCTGCAGGGTATACTCAACTGACATGAATACATGAATTTTAGGGATTTCAATTCAAAGTCATCATAATTTGAATCGATATTGGAGGTAAAAAGGGCTCAAGGAAAAGGGATTAATGCTCTGCGGAGGTCGAAGGTGAACTACGACACTACACCATAGTCCAGCGATTACCTCCTGCCTGCTTTCGCCCGTCAGAATAGAACCCTGCGCGTTTCCTTTGATCGAGACCGCTAACAATTCATCACGTTTTGAATGTGACGAAAATGTATTAAAAAGTGTGATGCTGTTTACATATGTATTTTCTTCACATTCAACGTTTCACGTAGTAAACATCTTATTTTCGGAAACGATTACGGAAACGGAAACCTTATCAGAGAACGAAACCAGACAAGTGCATGAAAGGGATTCAGCCAGTCTACTTTGGCAATAATAAAATATATAAGCATATATGTGTGTGATGTGGTGGTCATAACAATCAAGACTCAAAAAACAGTCGTAATAGCCATCTTCCGAGTATTGGAGAGAGAGAGAGAGAGAGAGAGAGAGAGAGAGAGAGAGAGAGAGAGAGAGCATTGTTGTTCTTTACAGAGGTGTAGCTATAGGTAAAATACTGGAGTCACATAACACATAACGTAGAGAGTTGTAACTGTGAGGTTTTCTAGAGCTATGGACTGTCATGTTAAAGGTAGTGTACCCTCTGAATCAAATATAAAAAATATCACGAATGTATTATCAATGTCTTTTAGAGGTATTTTTATGTCGTTTATGGTTGTTTGTGATAAAAAATAATGAAATTAAAAATTATCAAACTTTTATTTTAATCCAACATGATACGCATATTTGCGCAACGTTGTGAGTTATGATTTTTAACATCATTCAACATATCTTACTGCGTTCAGCATATAATTTCCCATCAGCTGTTTTCGCCAGTTTAGTAAAAGAAACACATAGTAGAAATGTTATATAAAATAAGAATGACATAAGAAACAATATATAAACACATGCAAATAAATTGTCTTGAATGAAACAGCCGTTAGTGTGGTCAAATTGTGTAACTTCGTGCAAGTTGTGCACACACCCCCGAGCTGATTAAAAGTTATTAGTTTCTACGATTTCTCACTCCAATATTCAAATGATTTTTTAAAACTAAATTGTTTCAGAATATATGTTTGCATCATCATAATATACTCATTGAGTCGTAAACAATGACATGTTGTATCTACACATGCACCCAGATTCAGAGGGTACACTACCTTTAACTTTGATGTTGTGTTGTTTTGTAGCCGCTCACTCAGTTCTCTCTCTCTCTCTCTCTCTCTCTCTCTCTCTCTTTCTTTCTCTCTTTCTCTCTCTTTTTTTCTCTCTTTTTTTCTCTGAAACCCCGTCCATAACTTACATGTTTTGAGGAAGCAGCATGTAGTCTTCAGATGTACATATAGTCTTTTTGAGGGCTTTGGGCTTCTTTGTGGTCTTTCCTATTTCCTAACACTTGAAATAGTTCTCTTTACCGCGAATAAGATGGAGACGGAATTGTCGAAAATCCATTTTTTTTTTAATTTAGTGAGGGAGTATTTGTCACTTTATATGTTTCCAATTATGAGGAATTGTGAAGGGAAAGAGGAGAAAGAAGAGAGAGAAAGAGAGAAAGAAGAGAGAGAGAGGGAGAAAGAGAAGGGATCTTCCGATCAGCAGGATAGTCATAAGGGCCGCCGCGTGTTGCAATTAATTGCGGGTACTGGCAATGTGACTGCTAATAACTGCTAATGTCTAGTTGCACAGGGAGCACCACATTCAAATTACAGAGCAGCCAGCCATCCAATAAACATCTACACAAGACGCAAGCAGTGAAAGGCATTTCGATGAAATGAAAAAAACAACCCTCAAATGACATCGTACCAACCGCGAGAGTTGCGCAGTCAAATGATCGATCTCGCGTGGACCAAGAATGACTTCAAAACGACTGCCAAACAGCTGGCCCTTGAAAATGATCGTCTGTTTCATAGCTGTTTGAAAGTGAGTTGTGAAGGCGTTTTCGAAGTATAGTTTTATTCTGGGGATTAGTTGGGGGCCTTGTACATTTGACTACAGAAATGAAGATACTCATTTTCCGTGCGGGACCACACACCGGGCAGTCGGTGAAAATGATCTCGCAGGTTGCATTCTCGAAAGCGCTTGGTCATTTTTCTCTGGCATTGGATGAATCCGACATCATTTTCACCGACTGCCCGGTGTGTGGTCCCATACGGAAAATGAGTATCTTCATTTCTGTAGTCAAATGCACAACGCCTCCAACTATCCCCCTGAACAATACTATACATAGTTTGATAGCGTTTCGAAAATGTTTCGTAGAGACTGACCACTACTTGAGTGCGATGAAATGATAACTGGAAAATACTCGGAGAGATGACTGCAGTACCGTGAATGGCGAATGAAGAATAGGGATACACTACAGTATTCGCTAATGTAATACGCATTTGTATTGATAACTTATCCAGAACACAGCTACTATAGTCTAAGTAGTTGCACGGAAAGATGAAAAGAGCAAAGTGACTATTTCGAAAAGAAATCAAATAACCAGATATTCTTGAGTACACGGCATTTATCTCTAGCCTATGTATAGATGTTTAAACTCAGACTTTCATTCTGAAAGAGGGGTATCCACACACATAATTCAAATTGGCCAACCAACCGGAAGTGTGATCTATGAAACACGGAGTGCTTCGACTCCAGAGAGACTTTAGTGAGAGTGCGAAATGCGGGTGGCCGAATCAAAAATAGCACATAGTATGCGTCAAAGCATCGTGCCGGTCGAGTGTGAAGGCGCAGGTGCTGTGTTACGCGTTACGCGACAGGCACGGGTACGTATTACATAATTGTTAGTCATATGTGCTTTTGGCAGCTGAATGATTGCTCTCCACAACCTCATGGCCAAGAAAATTGTGATGGAATTGGGCGGTAGGAGAGAGAGAGAGAGAGAGAGAGGGGTGGATCTGAAATGACTTGTGATTTCTGGATGAGGAAGATGCTGCGATATCCATGCGCATATTAGAAGAAGAGAATTCGCGCAGAGTAGAATTGATGCATACTTGTCTCGAGGCCGAGGGAAGAAGCCGAGATGAATCCGGTATACGAAATAGTAATACGATCAAGTAGTGATATGTGTGCTTTCAGAGGTGCAGATATTCCGAGAAGAAGGCGTGATGACGAACTTGTGAGACTATAATCTCCCGATGAAACGATATTGGAATGATGAGCTTCACCCGTGATCTCTGTCTCAAACGCGGTCATTCCGCACCCATGGCGTCGCAGAGTGAGGTGGGGATAAGTCCAAAGTTAGATTGTTTTCAAATTTTCAAGTTTCCAGAAGCTGGTAGCGGGCGTGCCGCGCCCAAACGTCCAGTCGACCTATATCGACGTCGCCACCCCGGCCGTGAGTCTCTCTCTCTCTCTCTCTCTCTCTCTCTCTCTCTCTCCCACCGTTCCCCTACCAGGCGGATCCTCGCGCGATCTCCAAGTCTCCGGCGGACTCGTCTCGCTCGCTCGCCGGCAGCCCCGCGCCGCTCAGTCCGGCTGCTGCCAGTCCGGCCTCCGCCAGCCCCGCTCCGACCAGGTACACAGCATTGCTTATTCTCTGCGCCAAAGCGATAGTTCTCGCATGCAGTTCAAAATACGGTGCCATAACCGTCTGCCTCTCTTGTTTTGCGCACTATTGCCGATAGCTGACTCTCCGTCTTTTTTCTGATCCCACCGCGCGCAACTTATTGCGAGCATAGAACTGTACATTCACATGCACCACAACTGATTATCCGATTGGCATCCGCCAGCACCGCTGCCAACAGGTATCGCTATAGTGGGTCCCCCGTTTGGCGGTAGGCGATCGAATCATCTCTGGTCGATGAAATGACGCAGACATTTATCAAACAACTGGGAAGTTATGGAAATGAAAATTTTTCGCTTCTCCGTACCCCTTTTTCGAATAAGTAGCTACTAGGAATGAAATTTCGAAAATTTCGATCATACGCTTGTTTTTTTCTTGAATGAAATTAGCGCGACCGGTCGCGTTGCGGCGCGTAACTGAGAAATGAGTAAGAACCTAACTAGATAATTGATATTTGCATATGCCTGTGTCTGATTCCGTGGCTCGCATCGTATTCTGTTCTTACGACTTGCCTACCGCGAAAACGGGGAACCCACTATACTTTGAAACACATTCCTCTAACCACTCATCAGACAGTTATAATAGTTTTGAAAATGCGTATCGAAGAATGTGCCTGCGAAACCATGTGCATGTCGGAAGGAAAGGGGACGGCATTGGCAATGGTTCGAAGTTGTAGCGTGGACGCTATGAGTGTTTGGATAACAAACCAGAACACATATCGTGTGCGGGGGGTAGTTTGAAGGTTGTTCGACACTGCCGCTGACCACTGCTTCTAAATGTCTCTCTCACCTTGCAGTCCCCTGCCGGGATGCGGCAGCTGCAAGAGCCCCGCCTGCAAGAGCGACTGCCAGCCGCCGTCCGGATGCGACATACTCAAGCTCCTCACACAGAATGTGCGTACTGTACCTACCGTATCCTCTTTTGATGACTGCGGAATACTGTTCATACAGTGTTCTTTGCTTTTGATCACCTCAGATTACTGTAACTGCCATATCAAGTACTTTTATCGGTGTGGAGTACTGTACCTACTATGTCATGCTTAAGAGTACTGTACCTACCGTTTCATGCTTAAAAGTACTGTACCTACCGTTTCATGCTCAAGAGTACTGTACCTACCGTATTCAGCACTATACCCTTCTCCTCGCGATGGCGGCGTTTGTGGTGACACTCGGCGTGACGCGCAACCTCTTCGCCGCCCTCGCTGTGGTGAATCGATAGTGTGTCGATCGATAATCGATTCATGTTTCAGGGCGCTATCGTGGCGGCGGGGATTGTGTACGTGAACAAGCAGATGTCGTGCGGCGTCAAGTCCAAGGAGGCGTAGAGGACACTAGAATACTCGAACATTTGATACACTGCTCATACATTTTGAAGCGTACTCGATGCGAATGTATTTCATTAATCAAATAAATAAATTTGAAAATCCTAGTGTTGTGTGGTGATTAGCCGAGTGTGCGGCAAGAAAACACACTCGTTTGCGCGATTTCTCACATGCACAACTTCCGGCGAACGCATTGTGAAATGTTATGTTTTCCTGTTTCTACATTTTTTATGTTAATATTTATTTTAAATTATTTAATATTTATTTCAGTAGGAAATATGCCGTCGAAGGAGTTTCTCATCTTCGAGCTGCCGGACAACGTCAAGTTCGACCAACTGCTCGGGGTGAGTGGAGTTTTCCGTTTTGATGTGGTTTTATAACGCATTCCTAATTTTGGTATATTTTCACATTGCCATTGTTTTTGTGATTGTGCATTGTCTTTCGAAATTTTGAAATCAGACTGATAACGAACCACGTTTCTCACTTCCCAGTTTTGCGTGGCGCACGGGGTGCGCAAGTTCTCGACGGGCAGTGCTGATGAGTGCTCGTCGTGGGCTCGCTCGGTCGAGCAAGCCACTGTCGCCAGGTGCGTAAATGCGTAAATGTGCTTGAATAAGCAATTTATTACTGTTTTTTTCAGAATCACTGCCGCGCCCGAAAACAGCGCCGTCAACGACGTCAACGATGCGAGTTCCGCTGTTGAGAGGTGGGGTCCGGTCCGCCATGGTTGGTCAAGAAATGATTTCAGAAGTTCCACGGACGTCCTCGCTGCGACGCCACTGGATCTGGTCAAGTCGGAGCCGGGAGGTGGCACTGCTCCGGCCATGCCTATGGAGGATGATGGGGAGATGGAGAAGGAAGAGGGGGGCAGGGCGGAGGGGGTGGAGCAGATGAACGACGACCCCGCTGCCATCAAGCCTGACCCGCACGCGCTCGTCTTCCTCTCCTCCGATCCCGATGACGTCATCGAGCTGGAGGAGAGGAATGTGAAGATGGAGGACGACGGGGACAAGGTGAGCGTTATGGTTTATGATTGTAAATGAACTATTGAAATAACAGTCATTGGATGCGCCTGCAGTCGGTTTGGAGAAGGAGGAGGGGGTGGCTGTGCACCCTGGATCGACCCGCCGCCAGCCGCGTCGGTCGGTCAAAGGACGGAGGAGTGCGGGACAGGGAGAGGATATGGAGGTGGGTGAGAGAGAGAGAGATGTAGGAAGACAGACATATTACAGAGTGCGCACAAGTCTGCTGATATTGCGTGGCAACCCAAGACGCGCGCCGAAAAGAAGAGGAAGAGAGGCGAGAAGGACAAGAAGCTGCGAGTCATGCACTTAAATGGAACAGCTATAAGTGTACGGTGAGTCATATATATATATATATATATATATATATATATATATATATATATATATATATATATATATATATATATATATATATATATATATATTTCCTTTCTTTTCTCTGCCAGCGCGCGGTCGCGTGCCTTCCCCTATTATTCCCCCGACCCCTGAACAATGCTGTGCGGCGGAGGACACTAACTGGACTGGTATTCGCTTTTGCTACTCTCTACATCTACGGCATTGAGACTGGAGAGGAATCCTCGAAGACGATGAAACTCTCGGAGACGTCTCTTCGCGATCGATCGTTGAAGCACGAATCTTCTGCCGCCGAGATCGAAACTTCCCCAGAAGCCGCAAGCAGGGGACATGCACCACCAATAGCCCGTACGCATCCTCGGGACTACCGATTTCCGTGTTATTGGGACTCGCATTAGGCGTTGCATTACTGTATTTTACCGTAACCTTGCCGTGATTTACATCATTGTACCGTGCTACTTGATTCGAGCTAAATATTTTGTTTTTTTTGATTTTGATTGATATACTAGACAACAACAAAATGTGGATAAGTTTGAAGTAACAAGTTGAACAATATCAATCAATCAATCATTGGTCCAGAATCGCTATATCCTGACTATACAACAAATGCATACGGTACATCACAAGGGCTAAGCGCTGGGAGAAACACAGTTTAGCAACGGGGATGGTAGGGTCGAAAGTCGATATTTGATCGATAATCAGTCGATGATCATTCGATTTCCTTTCCATAATCCATTAGAATTAGATACCATTATAGACGATGGTGGAGCTCCGGGTGTTCCTTTTCTTCCATTATAATCCACAATAGTAACTCCACGGGCTAGCAATAGTAACTCCTGAACATATATATATATATATATATATATATATATATATATATATATACTTATATAATATTTCTAGAAGTGCTCGCGTGACGTATTTTCGAAGCACGCGTACGTGCACGTTCTCCAGTTCCACTACCCTTCTCTTCCGTTCGCCTGCCATCAGTGCGCATATCACACATACCGTGGGTAGCGGTTCGTCTCTTCAAACTTCTTCCGAACTGTCTTCCAATCATTCACGAAATGCCTCGCAATTTGAACTCATATAAATATTTCAGAAAAAAGTGCTGTGCGAAGACATATGAAGGTTCGTGGTCACAGCGGTGACGTCATCAACAAGCTCGACTCGCAGGTACGATAAACCAGTGATCCCGCTTGACCAGCAAGGTTTTTCAGCTGTATCGTCGCATCCGATACGAGTGCTTCCCAACATCGACTAGAACGGCATAAGCGTATAGGTCAGTATTACAAGGTGTCAGTACGCGTATGATTTGGTAACTGCTCAATTATCTTCGAGAAGAAGATGTACAACGAGTAGACAATGCCTAGTGTATCATTCCTGTCGTTGTTGTGTGTTGTATTGTTGTATATATTTTCCTCTTTCTCATGAATTATGTTTAGGTTTAGGCGATTTTTTGTAAGAAATAAATAGGTTTTTTTTGGTATTGTATAACTTTTTCATTATTAGCGTGGCCAATTCGCGTCTGTCAGTGACAGTTACCTTGATTTTTAAGACGGTTTTACCTATCTATTCTCAGTGAAAGCTACTGTGTTGAGTGTTGCCTGCGCGCGTCTGTTTCGTCAGATATACGAATGATTACTGTATTTTAATAAAATAAGGATGTTGCATTTCGTTTTCGATGGCTCGCCAGCCAGTGTCTAGAGAGAAAGCGGTCGAGAAGAGACGCCTGCAGCCGCGCCGGTCAGTCAAGGGACGGAAGAGTGTGGAGAAGGCGGAGAATGTGAGAGGGAGAGAGAGAGAGAGATGGAGGGAGAGAGAGAGATGTATTTTCAGACGGGAGGAGAGTCGGACGACTCGTCCTATGAGCCCGAGGAGCCGAAATACAGGGTGCCTAAGGAGAGGAAGCCGCCCGGTCCGCTGTACCACACCTGCCAGGTACTGTATAGGTACCGTATAGCCTTTGCACTCACAGTGTGATTGATCAGAAAGGCAGTTGGTAGCTGTTTGCATTTCTGAAAGGGCAGTGGGTATCATCGTAACTATAAGTGATAAGAAGTCACAAACTATTCGGATTCGGAAGGCATTCGGGAGTAGTTTGAAGAGACTGATTACTACTTCAGCTGTGTTCCGGTCGGGTGCACCGCGACCGCGCGTGGAACCACGCCCTCACCCACCACTACCCCCATCGACCGTTCGCCTGCCCCCAGTGCGACCTCACTTCGCAGGGTAGGCAACCGTCCTCGCACCTCGTCTCTCTTTCTTCATTCCTGAAATGCCTCACCCCACACACGTGGGCTTGATATGTTGACTGTTTTGTATGATACAGTCATATGAAAGTTATGCAAGTGTGATTTTCGCACACCATGTACAAAATGGTTGAATCGGAATCGTCATATCTGATTGATTGATCTCACACGATCTCACGATGGTTCGCATGAGTATTATAGTTTCGTTTAGTGAGTGAGCGTTGTTCAATTTCAGAGCGAGGCAACGTGACCAAGCACATGAACAAGCAGGGACACGCTGGCGAGATCGTGGACACACTCGACAAGGAGGTCAGCCTCTCTCCCTCATTCTCTCTCCTCTCTCTCTCCTTCTCTCTCACCCTCTCCCCCCTCTCTCTCTCATCCTTGTCCGATTCCAGCTCTTCTGCCGCATCCGCACCGAGTGCTTCCCCGATATGCGCATCTACTACAGGGTCAAGACTTTTGTTATTCTCATTTCACTGATATCTTTGTTTCAATGTCAATTTCAGATCCCCATGACTTTCCTGGGCTAAGGCGGGAACGTGAATCTTCGGCTATGGTTGAGCCGTGTTTATAGTTTGATGTGAATCGTTTCGTGAATTTCAAGTAGATTTATTTGTTGATTTCGCTGTTTGTTGATGGACATGGTGTGCATGATTAGAGGGAGATGATTTTGTGTTGACTGATTTCGTTGTGAATTGTGTTGTGGTTTATAAATATTTTCACATTGGATACTATTCATTCTCTACATTTCAAGCGTTGTACATTTTCGCTCATCTGTCTGTGACAGTTATCTTTCAGTTCATTGAAACATTTATTTTTATTTTTCAGGTATCATGCCGAAAAAGTTCTTGGTTGTGGAGGTGTCAGACCCGATCGCCGCTGGGGACATTGTCACGGTGCGTCGATTATCGATTGATCGATCGATCGATTGCAGGCGTGTTTCACCCGCGGTCTGGGTCTCTCTATGGGCGAGGGTGCGCAGTGCATCCGATGGATCCAGCAGGCAATGGCGGAGAGGTGTGTATTGATTTATTGATTGGTTCCGAGAAAGATTGGGTATGATTTCAGTGCGAGGACCGAGTACGCGCCCGCAACTGCCGCTGTCAACATGAACAGGTGAGTATGTGGATAATGTGTGCGTGTGGTAGATGAAAGGATGACGGATGGTCGGCTTGAGCAGACGTAGTGGTACCGGACTGCGAGCGAGGTAGATGACGAATGTTATACTTTTATTTTTGTAGTGCTGCCTCGGACACTGGCAGCTCGGCCTCGCAGCTATTGTTCGATCCCACTCCCACCAGTCTCTTCGAGTGCAAGCCCGAGCCACATCTTTCCGCGCCCGCCACCACTGCGGTCGAGACAGTGAAGCAGACACGAGATGCGGATGATGTGTTCGATAGGGTGAGTGGATGATGGACTGTCGAATATGATTTGAATTAGAAAAATTGTAGACTGCCTCGGTGGCGGGAGCCAGTACGGGTGAGAAGCGGGTGCTTCCGGCGCGCGCGACTCGCGGCAAGAAGCGTGGCTGGTGGGGCATGGAGGGGGAGACCGAGGACAACACCCTGGATGAGCCTGCGATGGAGGAAGACACAGCCGCATCGCTCACTTGTGGCGACAGAGGGACGGACACGGTGAGCAGTCAGTTATTTGTGAAAGATTTATATTCTTACGGGGGTTTGATCCTTCCAGAAATCACTAGTTTATGTGCATCGACTTTCGACCTCCCATCCACTTTGCTACGGTCCGCAATGAATTATTGTATAGTCAGGATATAGCGATTCCGGATATATGATTGATCGATTGATTTTATCTGATAGCGTTGTTTTAGATGAGCGACCCGGTGGGCGGCGACAGTCCTCGGCCTTGCACCGACACCCTCAAGTGCAAGGTGTGATGGTTCGCAAACACACCCTATCCACCGTATCGGGTGGCTGCCAGATTCCTTCAGAAGTGTGACCATTATCCACCGCACTTTCGCGCAAATTATGCACCTGGAGAAATGAAAAGGAATTCATGATATTTTTCACGCTTAGGGACGCTGTTTGTTTCGTTGGAAAGTTATTCGAGTGATTTGAAGTAGTTGAAAGACAAGTCGGAAGTGCGTATCGTAAAGCGATGATACTTTCAAGATACAGACCTGCAGTCCTTCAGAAGTGTGGCGACGAGGTGAGCGACCGTGGCAAGCGCACGCAGCACGTCATGTACCACCACTACCCCAGCTGGCCCTTCCGCTGCCCCCGCTGCCACTACGCCACCAACGGTACGTCGGCTGCCAAGTCATCGTAAAGGTAAATGTATCCCCCCGATTCAAGAGATTCACTCTGCGGTGGGGATAAGCCATCGAATCGAATCAAATGCTTATTCGGATTCGCAAACATGGTCATGAAACATACACAACAAAATAATCACTCATAAGAACCTATAAAAGATGGAAGATGCCCGAAAGTCATCGTGTGAACACCCAGACACTGCCAATCTGCTATGGCACATGCGCAATCGGAACCACGCCGGGCAGGTGGTGAACACTATGGATCGCGAGGTGAGCGGGACGATGGGAAGTCTGGGTTCACCGGTCAGTGGACATGGTTGACACGATGGTTGGAGAGAGATGAGAGAGAGAGGGGATACAGCTACTCTTGTTCAGCTATTCGCCCGACTCCGCGACGAGTGTTTCGGCGATCCCTCTGCCGACGCGCCTCTGGAGGATGACAAGAAGATGGGAGAGACGGACGGGAAACGGGACGAGGAGGCCGCCGGAGAGTGACCCGCCACTCTTGTGTCCCTGTCACTACCAGTTATTACGTTGTGGTTAATTGTGTTAAATGGTGTAAAGTTGTTTGAAAATGATTTTCTATTTGTAGTTGTTTCAATGCGTCGGTTATACGCATTCGTCAGCAACTGGCGAGTATCTGTGTGTGTGTGTTTCTATTTGTGTTTAAAAAAACGTGTTCAGTTATGTCGGCGCTGTTTTTGGCCGTTGAACTGGACGGCTCGGTCAAAATCGGGGAGATTGTTGAGGTGGGCGGAGCGTGTTATCGATTATCGATTGGTTGTAGCTACTGCGGTCTCTGGGTGATCCGAACTTCTCTATGGGAAGGGAGGAGTGTTGCACGCGATGGATGCAGGCACGGGGTAGGCAGTGGCAGACGAGAGCGACGCGCACACTCACCCACCCCTTCACCAACTCCGGGGAGACAAGGTATGTAGGACATCTGTTCTGATATTCATTCCTCGTTCAGCGCACTCGCGATGGAACTTGAGCTGAACGTGGATGCTGCGAGTGAGTCGCGGTCGCCGAATGTGCTCAGCGATGTAAAGGAGGAGGTGATGGACGACGAAGAGGAGCAGGGGGAGAGGGAGGAGCTGGAGCAGACGGTCCGAGAGGAGAAGATGGAGCAGGAGCAAAACGACCTGATGGGCGAGTACGACGAGAATGCGAACTTCAAGGTGGGCAACGCGGAGATTCTTATCTAACAGGCCATTTTTTAAGGACGTGCCGGAACTAGGGGACCACGACTATCTGAAGATGTTCGGTGCGGGCAGGGAGGAGGAGGAGGACGAGGAGGAGGAAGAAAGCCCGACTCGACTGAACTGTAAGGTACGTGTGAAGGCGAAGAGTGGCGAAGAGGAATCGTGTCCAGAAGGATAGTAGGAAGGAATTGTTCACGGTAGGAAGCGCTACTCACACAGCAGCTACATCAAAAGATGAGGGTGTCTCTAGCAGCTCCTGCCATGAGTACTTTCTTCCTATTATCGTCCTAGCGGCGACTAGCGACGATAAGAAGTATTCTGAATAAATGATTTGATTTGATTATCGTTCAGAAGTGCGGCGAGGGCGTGCCGCCGTCGCTGGCTCACCTGCACTCTCTCGTACACTCGCCCATCGGACAACAGATGCCCTTCCAATGCTCACACTGTTCCTACGGACACTACAGTCAGCTCTCTCCCTCCCTCTCTCTCCCTCCCTCCCTCCTTCCCTCCCTCCCTCCCTCTTAATGCTTTCAGACGAGTTCGACGTCACCAAGCACATTTCTCGTTCTGTGGATCACGAGGAGGCGAGAGTGGTCGATTTCCGCGATGCCAAGGTAGGAATAACTCACTCTCTATTCTTCTTCCTGACCCTTGTCACTTGTCACCTCATTCCAGCTGCTTCGAAAGCTCGTCGTCGCGTGTTTCGGCGATCCCAGCCTCGTTCCCTCCTACATTGTCGCCGGATCCGCGGTCCGCCGACTCGTTAGTTATCGATTGATTGACTGATTGATTGATTGATTCGTTGAGAACCGTGATGATGAGGAGGAGAAGAGGAGGAGGACGGGAGCCGTGCGTGCGCAAAGTGGCAGTGGCAGAAGGAAGAGAGGGAAGAGAGAGCGGCGCGAGACGCAGTCTGCGAGTGCGGAAGAGGCATCGGGAGACACACACATGATGACGGCACGCAGGATTCAGTGCAAGGTGAGAGGCATTTGAAGGGAAAGAGGATAACGGTGAACCACCGTGACTCACCATTTGACTTTTTTTGATGTATATTCTTTTTTATCACTTATTATTAATAATAACTCGGTATGATTGAGTTGTGTCGGACGGTGATCAACCGCGCGTCGCGCCGCAGCCACGCCACGTCTCACGTCTCCCTGTCGTGTGCACACTGCCCCTTCACGACAACATGTGAGAGAGAGGGAGAGAGAGAGGGGGGGAGAGAGAGAGGGAGAGAGAGGGAGGGAGAGAGAGGGGGAGAGAGAGAGGGAGAGAGAGAGGGAGGGAGAGAGAGGGAGAGAGAGAGAGGGAGAAGGAGGGAGAGAGAGGGAGAGAGAGAGGGAGAGAGAGGGAAAGAGAGAAAGGGATAGAGGGAGAGGGGGGGAGGAGAGGGAAAAACTGTTCCAGACAAAACGCACGCGCTTGAACACTGCAAGCAGCTTGGCCATGCTGTCGGCGATTCCAAGTCTGTGGAGGTATGTGTTTCTACTTTGTGAAGTAATACAACAACTCATTGAGGAAATCGATCGGATGATGGAGGCGTGCTTTGGGTGGACGCGACAGCGACAGAAGATTGCGCAAGCGTGGCAGAAGATGGCTTGCCAGGTGAGAGAGGAGGAGAGAGAGGGGGTAAAGAGGGGGGAGGGAGGAGAGAGAAGGATATGAAATGAGGGAAGGTGAGAGGGGTAGAGAGACGGGGAGAGAGAGAGAGAGAGAAAGAGAGAGATGCGAGTGCTGGTTGCAGAGCTGTGCGGCGTGGGTGAGTGAGATGAGGGGCAGCGCGATCGCGCACATTCGACACTGGCACAAGCCGGCGGACGCGCCCCGCCTATACAAGTGCGCCCACTGCGAGTACACCAGCGACTGTCAGTTGCCACCCCCTCTTCCCCCCCCTCTCTCTCTCTCTCTCTCTCTCTCTCTCTCTCTCTCTGTGCCATGTCCACGTCTCTTCTAGACTCGCTCTCCTCACACATGGCATCGCACGATGTGTGTTCTGAGAATGCCCGCCTCTATCCCACTCTACACGAGGCAGTGAGACTGGACGAGGGAAAGGTGAGACTATTTTTGATAGTGGTATCTTGCAAAGTGTTTCGCAGGAATATGAAGACATTCGGGAATGCTTTGAAGAGCCTGCTCGCAGCTTGATTCTCTTATGTAATCGTCTTTCAGGTTGCTGCATGGGAGAAGGCTGCTCTCAATCGCTGTTTCAACTGGGACGCTCGGACGGCACAGAAGAAACAGAGAAAGAGGGCGGAGAAGGAGCAGCAGGCTTGTGAGAAAGAAGTGGAGCAGGACGGTGAGGAGGAGGAGGAGGGGAAGAAGGAGAAGGAACATCAAGGTGAGGAGAAGGAGATGGATACAGGTGACATGGAAAAGGACCTGGAAGAGGTTCCGAACTAATAAGTGTTTCGAGAATATGCTGCGAATAGAACTCGTCTTTATCTCCCCTTAAATTCTTCTACTTGTTGTATTTAAACTTGTTGTTTTATTGGTATTTGTTTATGTTACACAACGTTGAATACTGCTGAAGGCATTATTATGTTTTGTTTGGTTTATCACATATGTTGTTGATCTTGATAAATTGTGCATTTTTGTTCTTTGGTATTCCTACAGTCTTAAGGAGTCGAGGAGATCAAATTATTCTCATATCATAATGCTAAATGATCGAAGTAGGTCAAATTAATTTCCTTAGTAATCCGAAGAGATCGAAGAATCAGTTGTAGATCACCACAGACTTTTATCAAACGCACGTGACGCTGCAACGTTTTCGAACGCACGTTGCATAATAGTCTCGTCACTTGACTGTCTGATCGATCGTCGATGTGCTGTTAAAGTGTAGTTTCTCCTGTCGTCATTTTGTCTTCTTGCTTCGACGGCGGCTGCCGCACTCTCCGATAGGACGGATGCTGTGATCGGTGCGTGTCCCCCTTCCTCCTTCCCTCCCTCTCGCCCTCTCTCACGCGCTCCGCTCAGATGTCGTGGTACTCGAAGATCTACACGTGGGTGCGGGAGCACAGAGCCCGACATCCCATCAGGTACTCGCAATGCTCATTCCCTGAATCACTGCCCTCTCCAGTGGCTGGCTCCTCACTCGCTGCCTCAACGTACTCTTCCTCGCCCAGGTCGCCACACTCATATTTGTGTGAGTTGATTGATTATCGATTAGTTATCGATCGTTTTCAGATACTACGTCTACGTGTGGGTCGTGTGCGAGTGCCTGCTTACATCGGCTATACAGGTGCCTAATAGTTTTGGTTTTGTTTACCCGGGTTGTCGTTCAGGCGTCCATCTACTTCTCTATCTACACGAATCTCGTTGGAATGAGTGTCATCTCGCTCATTCGCACCGAGATCACCCCTATTGCGCGCGTGCCCTCACAGTACAAGGTATACGGTAGTATACAGTACTCCTATTTGTGATGTGCAGGTGAATGAGTCGCTCGATCAGCAGCTGAAAGCATGCACTCCTATGGAGAAGGGAAGGTGAGGAGAGAATGGAGAGGGTTGGGGTTATTTACGATCTTTGCACTTTGTCAGTGATCATTTGAACGATTATTATAAAAAGACCCCGACGACGTGCGAATTAATTATGATCGTTTTCACAGCTGCGCGGTGTTGAGTCGGTGTGTGTGGCACATAGCAGATAGAATAGCAAATAGCCCCGAAACGCCTTTCGCCTACTTCTGAATAGACCACTTTCCAACAACTTGATTGCGTGAGGGAATGTGTTGTGTTGTAGGTACAAGGCGGACAAGTCTTCTGCCGAGCAGACTGCGCGGCAGAACGAGTTGCTGGGCGAGTTCGCGAGGAGAAGAGGATTGCTGTTCGCAGAGTGCGACAAGGAGGGGCGCATCAGGCGAGTGTACCTGGCTCACATGGTCACAGCGTATCACCTCAAATCAAATAACACCATATCCGGATTCGTATTGCGAACATAAATAGCTTATACATCTCTCACGTCTCACCCGTCTCGTTCAGGTACTGCTACGAGTGCGCGCACCTGAAGCCTGACAGGGCTCACCACTGCTCCTCGTGCGGGCAGTGCGTGCTCAAGTTCGACCACCACTGTCCCTGGATCAACCGGGTGCGTCCTCGCTATCCGTTCCTCCTTATTACATCCTTGTTTTCCTTTCTCCTCTCTGTCATCTTCCCCTCCCCCACTCTTCCTTTCTTCTCCCTCCTCCCTCCTCATCCCTCCCTTGCAGTGTGTATGCGCCTCGAACTACAAGTACTTCAACCTGTACGTGATGTGGGCGTGTGTCTCCATCGCGTGGTACGCGCTCACCTCGGTCGAGGCTCTCGTGCGGTTCTGGCTGCTGCCCGACTGGCACGACAATGTGCACTGGTTCATACAGCTCATGATAGCGCTCGTGCCACAGTGTGTACGTGAGCTTTCCCTCTCCCTCCCCCTCCCTCCATCCGCCCCCTTCCAGATCTTTGGCTACTTCCCCCTCGGCGAGCTGTTCATCTACCACTACACTCTGATCGCGTTCAATGAGACGACCTGCGAGCAGACCAAGCCGCCGTGTATTCGGTACGTGTAAAAAATAAATGTATTTGCGGAATCGCGAACATGATTATGGCACGTACAACCCAACACGCTTCCAATGTGCTTCCACGTGATATGTAGACGAACATATGGTGTGATATGATAGTGTGACTGTGTTTGAGTGGCGACGCGAAGGCGGACTACAACCAGGGCCGGGCGCAGAATCGGGAGGACGTGTTCGGATGGGGCCTGTGGGCGTTGCCGATCAACACTGTCACTCTAGGTGAGCCCAGTCCACTCTCGCTCCCTCACCCCGCCCTTCTAGATGGCGCGCATTTCGCGATCCGCTACCAAGAGACGCGTAACCCGCACGAACTCTCCCTTGCATCCCATGTCCCTCAATCCCCCCGCTCCTCTCGCTTCGATCCCCCTCCTGCCACTAGACCCCGCGCTCCCTCCTTTTCTCCCGCCGACTCTCACCAACCACTTCTAGATGGCCTCCACTTCGACGTCCACTATCAGAACCTCGTCTCTAACCCGAGTCGTGTCGTTTGTACTGAAGTAGCCGATGACTCGTCTCCCCTCATCGAGCATACGCCTCCCTAGATACATCCCATACCTATGTAAAATTCATATAACGTTGATTCTCATCTTGTTTGACTTAAATATATTAACGTGTTGTGTATTTTGTGTTTGTTGGGATAGCCAGCATTATCCCTATGCTGCTACACCTTTCTAGATCATTCCTTAATTGCCCCGATCATAATAACTTCACATGATCATGCTTCAAGAACGTTCCTCACTTATCCCGCACTTCCTTATCCAATAGACTCCACCCACTCTACACCGAGCGCACCCTCGCCCGATCATTCCAAAACCTTCCATAATCCATCTATGTAACCTGGGCGCTCACTCATTGTACAGTTCAGTACAGTTCCGTTGTTCTCCGATATTGTTCTATTGGCTACTCCATTAAACGCCTATACTACTAGCGCCTCTCTCACTCGTGCGGACACAACAGTGTTAATAAACGGCTTTGATTGTTTAGTTAGTACAGTTATTACAACAACAATGCGAACACAATTTTTTTTTGAAAACGAACGATGAGATACATGAATCGATGAAGTGGAATGAAATACGTATACATTGAAAATTGTTTCGGTTAGTTGCATAATTAGAATAAAATAGCATTTTTTTAAATCTCGAATCGTACCATATCAAACTACTTACAGTCGAATACGGAGTAATAAAATGTCTACTGTTTGTTCCCATGACACGGATTTCGCTGTGCGTACGTGGTAAAATATCACACCACAAACATAGGGACCACAATGAGATTTTCAGATGTTGACATATGGTATAGCAAATAATTCATTAATGTAGTTGGTTTCAAACTGATTTCAAAAACATATATAGGGTGAATCGTTCTATGCTAATTAGAGCACATCATGCGTCCAGTGAGAAAACGTTACATGATTTCGCCACACTCTCTGCATCTCACGTTGTGGTTCCTACCACAAACAGTTTCTTTTTTTTCGTTCCGAGCAGTTGCTTGAAACACGCCCGATACTCGCCACTTCTCCAGTAGTACACATAGAAGTTGAGTGAATAAGACGCGAGACCTAAACACATTCTAAATATTAAATTACATAATCTAAATAAATAACCTGGAATGCCAGCGTATGCAGCAGCGTCCATGAGAACTGTTCCACTCACATCTAAATAATCGAGAGAAAGCATGATTCCCGCGGAAAATGTGGCGGAAAAGACGAACGCAAGAACCTTTAAATGTGTCGTATTCTTTTGATCATACTGGATGATTATGTATGATAATATCACCTGTATGATTATCGTGTTCAGCGTACGCTTTTGTACTTCGAGGTTAGCTGGGTTGGTTTTAGAGAGGGGAGAGCAGAAGTAGAGACGAATATATGTTGCGAAATGTACGATTGCAGTGATCGCACACAAGAAGATGGTTGTTTTAGTGCAGTAATAGAGCACTTCTTCCGTCATTGCAACAGGAAGTATACAGGGGTCGATCGTTTCGTTGCTAATGTGAAGAAACGAAAATGCCTGTAATGAATGTGATGTGTGGATTTCGAAATTGACACCAACCACGTAAAATAGTCCAAATATTACACCCGGTACGCACATGCATATGCAATACAACCGTTTGTTCCATCTTTTATACCTAAAAAAGGCTCATGACGAACGAGAGAAAAACGTTACGTACTTGATTGACATTATGATAGCAAAGTGTCGATCAAAAGCGACGATGGCTATTGCGTATATCTCAAAGTTAACGAGAAACACGTAGCCCGAGTTGAAATAGAAGCAGTAGTCCTGACAGTGATATGTTAAATTCACTCATTTCACGCAGTATCTCACCAGTCTTGTTTCAGTCCAACCGAAACTCATTCTTAGCCAAGACTGTAGTTCGTAAAGCAAACATAGTAGATCCGAGAATGCCAGAACAGCTAGCAAGATGCCTGTTTTGGAAAGAAATAGTCCTCGACTTGACTTTTGACCTCTCACCACACTTGTGTTGCAGAGATTTGAACTTCCAAGTTGCAAGAACGATGCAGCTGTTTCCGAAACTGCCAAATACACCGAAACTTAGAGTAAACCATTTGATAATGTTGACAGCTGTATTAGACATGTTGAAATACGAAATACAATTGAACATGATGTTAGTTATAGGCGGGTCTTTGCTTTGTCACCTCGAAAATTCTAGTTGTTTACGCTTTTTAAGACACTGTGGTGTGGTGCGTAGTTTTTGGTCATTGCTTGAGTCAGTCAGTCATAATACACGATACAAACAGAGAAAATTCGAAAGAACGGCGTTTTCTCGTTACCCACTACCACACGCTGATCAAAACTTGCACATTCACTCTACTTTTCTGGCAGCGATAGAGGGCTGAATAGCGAGAACATAGGGACAAAGACGCGGCATACCAACAATCGCCAAGTGCAAATCTGCAACTGCGAGAATCTCAATCTTAAAATTCAACAGGTTGGTTGAAAGTGCAACACAACTGCAATGATTACTGGAGAAGTTTTCATTATGCAATCACTGTTTGAAGCATAATACAAAAGAAAATATAACAAAACACGTTCTGCACAAATGATAACAACTCGAACGGAACGACTGTAACGTGAAACTCAACTGATGAAACCGTCAAATTAGTGAGTCTTGATAAAATGCCGTTATAAGGTAACAAGAAGTTGTTCAACAAAGAATTAAAATAAGTAAACACATACGTACGTATCGTAAACAAATAAATTTCAAAAATGCGCGGGAAAACGAGAACTGAAAACAGTAGTGCTGCGTTGTGCAGCAATGTGGTGTGGCTGGTGCACAACGAGACAATCGGTTGGTAATACGGTAGTCGGATAGAGCGCACGATTACAATGTGCGCAGAATGTCCACAAGACAATACCTGGCTGAAAAGGGTCAACCTCGTCATGTGCGCAGATTGTCCACCACTGTTTCAAACTCTTGCATGTGAGTCTGGTGTGCGCAGATTGTCCAAAAACGCGGAGTGTCACATAAGGGTCAAAATGTGCTGCTGTGAATACATGATTATGTTTTACTTTCCAATAAGTTGGGATCTTTGCGAAATCGTTGTTCGAGCTCAACGTGGTGGAACCATAAAATCTCCTCTCTCTCACCCCCCCCCTCCTTCGACTTTTTCTTCTTCAAAATTCAACAACATATTTTATTACTACAATAACATTCTGTGAACACGAAGTGAAACGTGAATATTGATGATGCGCATGCATTGATGGAGTGGAATGAAATGGAATATGTATACATTGAAAGTCGCCACGTGAATTCGTGCGAAAAAATCTGAAAGATCGTATGCACTGTGCACTGACGTGAAATAAGACGCATCGGTCAAATTCCAATAAGTATAAAAACAGTTCTTATTCAGCTACTTTTCTCTATCAGTCTTCTGTTCACTACAAACTCTGAAGATAGTGAAAAGAAGATAGGCGTACCAGTGGAACTCGCGAGGGAAGCATTCGTTGCGGAGAGAGCGCAACAGCTGAAAGAATACCATCAGATCAAATCGAGTGTTTTCAAAATCGCAAAAAAATTACCCCTTCCCACTCACCTCCTCATCCAGACTGTCCATTACATGACCGTCGTGCCTCATCTGCTGGAAATGTCTCTTCACGTTGCCCTTCACTGAAACAAAGAGAGTGAGTTGAGGGGGGAAGGGAAGGGGGAGAGAGATAGAGTATAGAGTGAAAGAGGGAGAGAGGGAGAGAGAGAGGGAGAGGGATAGAGAGGGAGAAAGTGAGAAAGAGATTGGGAGTCAGCTCATCGTTGGTGGCGTAGTGGCACTCGGAGCACTTGTAGGCACGCAGCGGGTAGTGGCTGTGCAACACGTGTTCCCTCCGATGCTTCGACACCACGTCTCTGTCGCACTTCTGTAACGTGGCCGATCCTCACTCGCCTTGCTCTTGCATATATTCAAAACAACACTCTTCTTCTTGATTCTCACCATGCATCGCTGCGGCACGTTGCCGTTGCCACCCGTCTTCTTCGCGTTGCTTGCCAGCTGCGACAACTGGAAAGAGGCGAGGTTAGAGTGGGGTCAATCCTAGCGATTTTCGGCTTTCCAAACTGTAACCACCCTTGTTCCAAAACTGTCTCTCATTCCTTCATGAGCCCCACATTCCACTTTTCTGCAGTCACAACAATGCAACACAATCACTCACCGCTCGCGCCGTCCCGGTCTTCCTACTCCCCGCGACCTTCTTTTCCTTGGTCGATCCGACGCACCGACGGCGTTCTGCCGGGATGGAGTCAATCTGAAGACACAATTGGAACCGCCTGGCTGCGTCGACTCACCGCAACTCCATACTGCTTGTTCTCCACATCGTCATCATGCATCTGCTCCTCCTGCTCCTCCTCCTCCATCTCTCTCTGCTCCTCTCCTTCACCCTCCTTCTCCTTCTCCAAATCGACCACATCCTCGGGACCGGATCGAAGATCCACGGGCTCCACCTTCAAGTCGAGGTTCTGCCTGAAAAGGCAAATTTAATTCCGATTTTTCACCGATGAGTCACATGTCGATGACTCGCTAGCATATTCAATTGCACTACTCCGATAGGCCGACCGGAGTCGCACCCACTTCACCTATATTTATTATCTAATTTTCGTGAATGTCATTTTGTTCGCGTTTTGTTTCACTCCGGATTTCTTTTTTTCATATTTTCACTGTCTTGACTGTTTCTGAGTGGCTGTACAGGGAGTGGGCTAGGGTGCCAGCAGTCGGTATAGCTTTCGACTTAATTAGTTGAATGAGGGACCTTTTTAATAGGAATGTCTGACTGAGGGACCGCTTTCTGGAGTGATCGTAAGGTCGAGGGACCGCTGTCTGGAGTGACTGATTCTCGTATACGTAGTAGTATTATTCTTTCTCTTTTCCCATAGCCCTCTCTGTGCCACATAAAATCTGTCGACTCCAAAATTCATTAAAAAAACTCTAAAAACCCAAAAACACACCTTTGCATATCTTATCAAATTTGTCATGTGATCACTTGATGCCCGCAACTAGTATCGCGGGTAGATCACAACAGACATTATGTAATGCCTGTGGTGAAGTGCCAGAATATCGGATTACGGCAAGCTTTTACAAGTGCCATTGTGCATCGATGTGAGAAAGGTCAGAGCATCAGACAGCGCGCGGGCGGCGAGGATGTCAGCCCCGCCCACAACTTGATATCGGTCCACAATCTATCAGTGTTCACATCGTCGTGCCACGTAGTGGAGGACAAGGTGCTGGTGGACGACGTTGGGCGAAGCAGATGTTGGAGGAGGAGATGGATCTCACCACCGAGTCCTCTCCTTCCGACAAGCTATCCTTGCCCAAAGTCCCACTGCCCTCACCAGTTCCTGCTTCACCCCACCCGCGGCCGTCGGCTACTGCCCCGGCAGAGAGCGACGCGCCGGCGGAAGGTGACACTGCCGAGGTCAAGGGCAACGACCCCGTGAAGTCGGCCAATACCACCATGGCGGACACGGGAGAGTCCACTGTCGTCTCTGACGGGCCTGTTTCCTCTCAGGGAGCCGCTGATCCCGCGCCGCGCCTTAAACGGTGGGCACGGAGGAAGTTGCGCCTCAAGGAAGGCTCAGAAGAGAATGACGGAGCAGGCCAACGTTTCTACCGCCGTACCCGATGCTGCCGCCGCTCCACCTGCTGCCATGCCGCCTGTCCCCAAGAAGACCGAGAGGACGAAGAAGCGCCCCGCTGCACCTGAGACGACTGCTACTGCCGCTGCAACTGCCGCCGCGACTACCGCCGCAACTGCACCCCGCGCCAAGCTGAGCCGACGCGACGAAGAGAAGCTGCGCGTCCTCCACGCGTGGAAGGATCGTCTGGAGGATCTCATGTATCTGACGGAGAGGCAGATACGTGAGGTGGCGGCCGGAGCGCCACGTCTTACCATCGGGGGAGGAGGTGATGGCGCGTGCCCCTGCCCCTGCGGCAGCACCGAGCACCAGTTCGATGGGTGCAACCTGCTCCCGACGGGAAGGAAGCGCCGAGCTGTGTACGCATCCTGCAGAGGGATCTGCGTTACGTGTGGACTGGCACATCGAGGACCGTGCAGGCAGAGGCTCGTTGCGGATACTGCCATGGGCCGCACCTAAGCGGATTCTGCTGCTCGCCCGACGACCGTCACGTTCTCAGCACCGTGTTCCGCGACAAGATGAAGAAGATCAAAGAGCTGATTGAGTGATTCTGTTGATATTGTATTCCATGGCTTATATTGTGTATCGCTTATGTAGATGTTTTATATAGGTGGGACGCCTATTTGTTATGTAAGGGGATGTCGTGTATTGATGTCTTGATATTGATGGGTGGCCCCGCCCCTTTGTGCCGTATGAGTGGTCAGTTGTATTGTTTGCATGTAGTAAAGTTGCTTTGGACAGTCTGTCTTTGATTGGATTCGGGGCCAAACACTGAGAGGGGACTCCTGGAATATATAACATGAAATGATCAAACCAGGTTCTAGGTAATCTTTAACTAATAAAATATGAAGCTGGATTACTCATTCTGTGAGAAGTGGTGGCAAACGGCATAACCTGGTCTGTTTGTTGTATACCCTTCACAAGTATTATGAATAAACATAGTATTAAAAAATGACAAACAATTGGCGCAATGGAATTGATCTGGCAAATACTAACCACACGTTCACTCACCACTCATCCGGCGTCGTCTTCTGTTGAATCCACGAGATGCAATCGGCACTGCTGCCCGTCACAATGCTACGAAAGCCGCGCGAGAAACAGTGCTGCAATCAAATTGACGATTCAATCGATACACCACCTCTCACTCACAGTGATGACGTCACCGGCGAGTGTTGGGTCGGATGCCGACGGAACTTCAACTACCATAAAGTGACAAGACATTCTATATTAACGTATCTGAATCAATTTGAATTGTCGATAGAAGATAGTAGCGTGTCACACAACTGACCACAAAAACGTATCACATACTCCTTTGACATATGTGTAAACGTATCAAAGGTATACCATGGAGGCAAATGCGTGATGTCAACGCGTGCAAATGAACAAAATTGCAAACCAGGAAAAAGATTATTTATTACAGAATCTAGAAACAACACTAACTATAAATGTATAAAACATATTATTATGATTTATGAATCACAATCACAGTTATAAGTACTCATAATTGATCACTCATCCTCGTCCCACTCCCATTCTGACGCCCCCTGCTTCCTTCCTTTCATCTCGTCGTCGTCAGATTCCTCCTCCTCCTGCTCTTTCCCACCCATCTCAATGAGCTCCTCCACGATCTTCTCCTCCTCCTCCTCCTCTTCCTCCATCTCAACCAGTTCTTCCTTCACGACCATCGGCGTTTCATGGTAAGGAGTAGGGAAGACCTGCCTCTGAAACGTATCACATAAACGGAAATACTCGCAGAAATAAGGGAGAGGTGATAGATGCGAGCCAGGCAGTTCGAAGTACAGTGGCTCTGGCGCCGGCTATACTCTCTCGCACACATGGACTCATTACATGATGGTGGTCGCCGGAGCGAGTCGAGTGAATAGCGCGCACTTCGGGGAAGCACTGCGAGCGGATCCGGGAGAGCAACTGAAACGATTATCTCTCTCTCTCTCTCTCTCTCTCTCTCCCTCTCTCTCTCTCTCTCTCTCTCTCTCTCTCTCTCTTACTCTCTCTCTCTCTCTCTCTCCCCCCTCACCTTGTTGTCGATCAGAACCCTGATTTCGCCCGAGTGCCGCGCATGCTTCATGTGCTCCTGCACTCCTCGACGGTCTGCAATGGCAATCAATCAATCAATCAATCAATCAATCAATCAATCAATCAATCAATCAATCAATCAGTCAGTTAATGAAACAATCAATCGATCAAACAATATTATAGGTGTGGTCAACCTCTTTTGAAACTCCCTAAAAACGGTCCCTAAAACGACAAAATCGCTTCATAATCAGTTGCGAAGGCAGTTCAGGAGAGCAAAACATAACTCACACTTGTACTTGGCTCGGCATCCGCGCGCGGGGCAGGCGAATGCGCGGTGCGGGTAGTGCCTCTCCGACACGTGCACAAGAGCTAAGACAAACCTCGCGGTCCCCGCGCGGTGAATCGGCGGCTCCCGCGGGATGAATGCGCGGTCCGCTCTGGTACAACGCGGGGCGGTGCGAGATCGCCCCGCGGGAGCCCCGAGAACTGCGCGGTTCGCGCGGGATTCCCGCGTAAACCGCGTAACAGTCCCGCGGGAACCGCGCAGAGCATTATCAGCCTACTGATCCGGTCACTTCTTTGTTGTAGTTCTCTCCTGTATTTTTGTTTTCAAATACACCAACGACCATATAGATAACATATTTCATTCGCGACAAACAAGTAACACATCAATGCACCACAAAGTAACAGTATTTGGAGAGGTGGCGAAGACTTGTTCTTGAGCACAACTTGTTCTTGAGCTTGGATCGAAAATGGCGGGCTTGATCTTGTACTGGCACTCCTCCTGCTGCTCGACTCGAAGTTGACCTGAACACCAATCACTCAATATCAATCTATATGGACAAATCATTACCTGTACGAGGTGCAGCACGAGCTCCTTGAGGCGTAACTGCTTCACCTTTGTCAAGCGCACGCGCTTGCGCGTCGAGGTCAGCGCGCGGGGGCGTGGCCGAGAGTACCCAATAACAGGTCTTCTCGCCGGGGCGCGCCCGGAGAGCGGCTGCTCTCCGGCCGCACCATTTTTCCCTAATAAACCTTGTGTGATTTACGTTGTCCCGTTTCATTACTGCACGCGTACTATCAATGGGTTGAGGGGATCCGGTCGTAGGGGAACCAGTCATTAGAGGGTAGTAGGTAGCTTACTCTATTGATTGCGGGATTGGGAAGGAGTAGTCTAGTGGGAGGCGTTCTACCACCGTCGCATGGAGGATAAGGGAATGGTTGGCATGGCGTCACCAGGAACTTAACAGTGGAGATCCCGGTCTTCTTTGGGCGGAGGGGCGAAAGCCTTTCCCCAAGGAGAACTCGGAGTAGAGCGCTTAGTTTTTTCCAGCTCACCAATTTTGCCGCGATGCCTTGCTGCGCTTGCTTGTCCGCCCATTATTGAGTGTTGCTTTTTCCCCACACCTTCCTTATCCTAGAGGGCACGATCCTTAGGTCGTGTTCGAGGTTGTGTTTTTTGTGCCGCGCCAGCCGCCAGTAGCTCTGATCAAGCTGCTGTCGATGACCCACACGGGGAGACAATGAGATCTACCTTCTCGTCTTTTTATGTGTCCGCTACCGTAAGTTGTTTGCACTCCGGTACCTTTGCCGCCGCGCCCGTTTCGCTCGCATTCATGTCGCAATCCGCATACAGCCGCCTTAGTCTCACTCGGCAGCAGGTAATCTCCTCGGAGAGCACTTGTCTGTGACATTCGGATGTCGCGCAGCTGCTTAGTTAACCCGGATGGTCGGATCCTGGCCGCGCATTTATTTTGTTGTTCTCACCACCGGGCTTACTGTAATACATAGACTCTCAGTGAGAGAGGGGAGGTGCTACAGTAGAGTAGATCGTAGTGGGTTGTTTACGGGACAGCGCTCCAGTGGTCATCTATCTTGTCGTATCGCATCGGCTGACCCAGCCAGCGGACCACTGGCGGCAGCTGGGAGCTGATTTACTGCCCGCTTGACCCTTTGCCCTTGGAGAAGGAGATCACAGGCGATAGCAGGCGGCCACCGTCTTGATAGGTGATTTACGACCGGCAAGGGACCACAACAAGAGGGCGGGACCGATAAGACCCGACGGACCACCCGCCCCTCTCCCTCAGTCACCGTCGCAGTCGCCTCGCAAGCCGGCTGCTCCACCCCGCACTCATCGAGCCTTCGCTTCACCCCACCCGGAGAAAGCGACAGAGAGGTACGCGTTGTTATTAAATGTGGGCTGACTGACTGACATACTGACATACTGTGGGCACGGGATGATGGGATGCGTACATAGCGGGAGCATTAGATGGGATTGTACATCTACTCACTAGTCACTAGACCTAGGCTACACACCCATACCCTCCGCGCCGTCCGTGTCGTACCATACCGTAATCCGTGCATCTTCTGTCTTTCACAGTGACATGTATTGTCTCTTCATATATCAAGATGTACATTCATATTCCACTACACTATATTCGGCTATTCAATTTTTTATTATTACTTTTTATAATGTTATCCGCTATCGGCGAGGGGACAGTAGATGTCGGTGCGGCAGAAACACGCCCACAACTCACACCTACTGTCACCTCCCAGGCATCCTTTTTTTTGTCGATCAATGGTTTCCCCGTTCATCGATGATTTTCTCACTCCACAATTGTTCCCTTTCATACACCATATGCAGATGAGTCACCTCATACGCATCCCTCTTGCCTCTTCCAACCTATCATATCCATATCAGTCAGTCTTCCACTTGATACTTTGCCTACGTTCCGCTCACCACTGCCTCTTGTCCCGAGACAGACCTGTCCGGCATCCTCGATCTCACTTGTTCAATATTCCCGCTCACATGCGGATTGTTGTGTATTAGGAGCACTGATCGGAAGCGCACCGACCAGTGCGAATGTCGTTCCCTAGTTTTCCTTCCCTGAGGGCAGGGACGACACCGACATGTGACTTTGATGCTCGCTCGACTATCTGTCTCATTCGCGTTCGTCAACAGTGCGGTAACGTCGTTGTGTTGTAGTTGATTGTGTTCTAATGACTCGAGAAGAACAATAACGGTATCCCACACCCTCAAAAATTAATCGTTCCTAATTCAATTCATTTGTCAATACAACCAAACAATATGATACTTGTTATTATTCTTCTCGATTTCGCTATCAGACATTGACCGCGTTCTCGTGTTCTTTCCGTTTCTGCCACGCTGCGCGTACATTTCCACAAACCCAAGCATCTAAAATCAATCTCACTTTCACTCTTACCTAATTCACCATTGCCGCATACAACACTATACCATTCCTGCGCGCGTTTTTCAACTTCTCATTCTTTCATCCTCATTTTTATCGTACTCACCTTCTCACCCCCCACCGCAATTTTCGCAGACAGCACGTTCACAGAGCACGCGGGTTTTCACATGAACATATGTAGAACCACTCACCCGGATCACTATGGCTCTTGTAAATTTGCAACTATCTGGCACAAACCTCTCACTTTGAATAATCCCGTGACGTTCGTAATTGTGTTTTTTTGTGTGCCCCCATCTTCTTCTATCGCGATCACTTTCTCTCACACTCTCTGCACCGCATGAAGCCTGACTTATCACCCACCTCTCATATCCGTCATATACTCGCGCACGTGTTCCGACTATTATGCAATTGAGATACCGTACCCCATATAAGTTTCCACCCCAATTAGTTAATTTAAACCCTCCTTGTTTACATCTCTCACACCCATTACATAATAATCTACAATAGCCTCTCTCAGTCTTATCATTCCCCCATTCACCCTACCCCCTCGGACACATTGCCCCTCGCTCTTTTAGTCTCTTCCCCACCACCCCAGAGCGAGCCGACTTGAGCATTCTTGACTTTGAGCGTGACGTGCCTGTCTTTCTCTTGTCGGTGCGAGACTACAGATTGAGTTTGTGTGCGCGGTGATTCGTGTCGGTCTGGAAGCGCGCCACTGGTCGTGTATGGCGCACCATTCGATTCTCACTCATTCATACGAGCGCTATCAACGCAGCCCGCGTCTCACTGAATTTCGCCCACCTAGACAAATTCACACGGTCTCGTTACACTGCGCCTATCGGAATTGCTCTATCCTCCTCTTTTTGCGATACCACATTGTTCCTCGCCACTCTCGTTGTCTATGAGACTGTGTCATCTCTCCCTGTTGCAAAGCGACGGAGTCACTGGGAAGCCGTATGTCGAAAGAACAGGCGTAAAATGACGTGACAGCTCGGAAGGGCCCCACCACACATAGTCCCAGATGCAGTCACAGTCTTTGTCCAGGACTGCGCGAGTGCGTGGAAATCCTCTTTGTTGATCTCTCATGGCCTGCCGAGAAGCGCGTGTGATTTGATCGTTGTGTCATTTTTTTTTTTTTTTTTTAGCAAGTTGTTGTGATGACTCCGCATGCGATAGCTGGAATTGTGTTGAGCTCACCGATCATTTGCGCGGGACAGGCCAGCGTGAAAAACCGCAATCGTACTCTCTTTCCTACCTCTTCGTCACTTCCAATATTGTATCATCGTCTCTCGTTAATGTATAGCCGGGGAAGTAGCGGATAGGCATATAGGATCGTAGACTCACTAGGCTAGGGCTAACGATCCATTCGTTCAGGACAATGGCTACAGCTAAGGAGCGAGCGGACGCAGAGCTGCGGCTGAAGCAGAGCTCGGCTCTGCTCGCCACCTACCCGCACTCCCAGCCGAACTACTCGCCCTACCACTCGCCGCACCCGCAGCCGTTCTACGCACACAACGAGCCCTACGCGCCGCAGCAGCCGCACCACTTCCCCGCCGCTCGCCCATCGCCGCTGATCTACAACGCGCCGCAAGGCGACTACACTGCGCAGACCCCCACCGAGCCGTTCGAGGAGTGCCACGCAGACGTGCTAGGCAGACCCGGTCAGCGAGAGTGGCAACAAGTATGTCCACGTGATCCTCGACAACTTCACTAAGATGGTCGTCGCGGTGCCGATTCCGGACAAGACTGCAATGACCCTGGCCGAGACCGTCGCCAAGGAGCTGATCAGCGTTCACGGAGCCCCTCGCATACTCGTCACCGACCAGGGAAAGCAGTACAAGTCGGAGCTGTTCACGGAGACTATGCAGCTGTTTGGAATCGACCACATCTTCTCTAGCGCCTACCACCACCAGTCGAAGGGAGTCGTGGAGAGGTACAACCGCACCCTGGGCGACGGAATCAGCGTGTACAGCCACTCCGACCCTGGAAGATGGGATGAGTACGTGCCATGGATTGTCGCTGCATACAACGGATCGCGGCACAGCACCACCGGCTACTCGCCCAACTTCCTCGTCTACGGCCGCGAACTCGCCCTGCCGATCGACCGCCACCTACAGCTGGAAACAGCGACGCTCCCTTCCCGACTATGTGCAGCACCTACAAGCCGCCGTGAAGTGCAGTCGCGCCATCACCTCGACTCTACTGGAGCAAGCAGCCGAGCGCAACAAGAGGTACTACGACAACCACCACCACGTCAAGTCCAAATCGATGGACGCTGGCGATTTGGTGATGCTACACTTCCCACAAGCTCAAGTCGGACAGTCGAGCAAACTGCATCAAGCGTGGAGAGGACCCTACCGCATCATCGAACGGACTGGACCCAACTGCACCGTCAAACACACGGATAGCGGCAAAGAGGAGCGGGTGCACATCAACAGACTGAAGCGGTTCAAGGAGCAGAGCAGACCGGACGACAACGGCGGAGAGGCGGAAGTTCCTGATGACGCCCCGGCGCAGCAGCCGACAACGACCCCGAAGGCCAAGGGAGAGTCGAGCCCAGAGCAGCCCGAGAAGCCGTCACAGGAGAAGCCGCGCTACAACGGAAAGAAGAGGAAGCCGAAGAAGACGACTACATCGACGGAGACGAAGACGACTACTACCACCACCCCAGAAGACGGACTGAGACGTTCGACGAGAGAGAAGAAGCCCAACATTCGACTATCACCCATTTGATTGTAATTTACCCCACCCACCTCACCCCTCTGGAGATCTACAATGTGTACGCTTATTCGACGCTATTATAATAATGCTCATGTCATGTTATCATTATTTGTATTTTTTGATGGTACTGCGCGGTCGGGCCGCCCGCTCATCGGAGGAGGGGCGTGTCAAGCGCACGCGCTTGCGCGTCGAGGTCAGCGCGCGGGGGCGTGGCCGAGAGTACCCAATAACAGGTCTTCTCGCCGGGGCGCGCCCGGAGAGCGGCTGCTCTCCGGCCGCACCATTTTTCCCTAATAAACCTTGTGTGATTTACGTTGTCCCGTTTCATTACTGCACGCGTACTATCAATGGGTTGAGGGGATCCGGTCGTAGGGGAACCAGTCATTAGAGGGTAGTAGGTAGCTTACTCTATTGATTGCGGGATTGGGAAGGAGTAGTCTAGTGGGAGGCGTTCTACCACCGTCGCATGGAGGATAAGGGAATGGTTGGCATGGCGTCACCAGGAACTTAACACCTTGAAGCCTTTCGACAGGTGCGCGGCGAGAAGAAGAATGCAGTCAGACTTGTGCTGGAGAGATTGATCGTAATTCATATCACTCCTTCATCCACCAACCTTCTCCTCGTGTACCTTCTCTCATCGGCCGAGAATATTTGCATCGGCCGAGAATATTTGCACTCTGCCTCCTTCCGGCACATAGCGTACTTTCCCTGAAACATAAAGTGATGTACGAAAAAACAAGTTCTTTTCGACACACACCTTAACGAGCAAGAACTGGACGACAGTCCTCTACGTGCCCACGTCGTCGACGAGCAGTGTCTGTTTCCCAGTTCTCCCTTCTCCGGAACACTCCTTTGGAGAGTACAGCGGGCCATTTGTCAGCCTCAGGCGATCTTGGCGAACGAGGCGGGGAGGCGAGCGCGATGTGCCCCGCCTCCTTTCACTCCAGTAGGTCAGGATGACACCATCTTAACAAGAATAATGTTATACGTAACAAGATTCGAACTTCGAACTTAACATGCACGCACCTTCCATATTTTCTCGTACTAGCCTACTGCTGCCAGCCGGGAGCACTCCGCGTGCTCGGATCACCATATACATACAACAAACCTACAAAATAACAAATATTTTCAAAATAAACAATACAAACATGAAATGAATGAAATCGCAGAACTTCCGTGTTCGCAAAATTTAAACGTGAAAAGGACGCCGTTACATTGTTCGGGACTTCCTCGAAAGCCCCGCGGGATCCCCGAAAACAGAAACCATCCCGCCGGGTTCAATCTGCATTTCGCGCCTCCCGCGGGATCCCCGCGCGGTACCGCGCACTGTCGGGAGGCCCGCGGGTAACGCGAGGGCGCCGCGAAAAACCGTGGAATCCCGCGGGGCGTTCGCGACTTTGCCTGAGAGTCTTGTACTTGGTCGACGGCACCCGAGCAGAACACATCGAGAACAGGAGAACATTCATAATCAGAAACCAGTATCTGTTAATTGCGACACTTCTTGACAGTAAAAACTATCGAAAAACCTGTGATTGAAGTGCATAAAAATCGACTAGTAACGCCGTCTGTCCACTCGTGCTGTTCCAGACTTGCCTCCCTATACGCTGCCGTAGTATTGTGTATACCCATCATGCAAATCATACACCGGGTTCATGCAAAAAAACAAAAACAACTAACCTGGCAGCGGCTAGTCCTGGCAGCCGAGACGGTTGTGGAGGACGGCCGCTCGTCCGGCAGCCATGTCGCGTCGTCCCTGTCCACCGCGTCCTGCGAGCACATTCGTCCGTCTGTCTCGCGACCACTCTCACCCTCTGTCCCCGTATTTCTATGTCTTTCTGTTTGTGATGTTGGCAGGGTTCACGGGTATGTTATGATCAAAAACGTTCACACTGGTTCATTCGCTACTCGCGACTGACTGACACGGGCTGGGAGGGACACAAACACACCCTCCCACCCACCTCCATGTCGTCTCCCTGCCCCGCACTGGCGCGTCCTTTCACTGAGCGACGCGGCTGGCGGCGCGTCGAGGCCACTTCCTGGCAAGATGGAATACGAAAAGAAACAGCACTACTTTATTAAAAACATGTCGAATAATGAATTGATTAATCGATTGATTAATAGCCCCCACCTCCACCGTCGCACCCTTGGCGGCACGATTCGGCTGGCGACGCAGGATCGTCATCTCCTCCTCTTCTTCTTCATCCTCGCTGTCCCTATTCCCCTCCACAGCAGCGTCCAGAGTCGGCATATCCGAGAAGAACTGAAGTGATAATAAAGGTATTTGGCAGCAGAAACTGCCTTTTTGAAATTTCCTTAAAAAAACCTGTCTGTGTTGTTAGACAAAGATCAGAATTTACCGACACATTGATTTCATCTGTACATTCATTGTATATTTGTCACATTGTTGATCCCGGCAGTAATAAATTAATTAATTCAAAACGCCTGCTAAAAACATACAGTATGTTTATATAGCGCTCTAATGTTTTGAAGCGACTGTTTTGAAGAGCGGCGGTAGCGCAGTGGATGTGTGCGCGGCTCTCAATCGAAAGGTCACGGGTTCGATGCCGCCCGTGGGCCGAAAGAAGTTCCGCTACCGCGGTGGGTTGGCGACCACCCTGACACGTTGTCAGCCGCTAGCCAGAAGACACACCGTCATCGTGGATTCTCATTGCTGGTTTTCTAGAACCATACCATCTAGTACTCTACTGCTGTCCCTCCATTGTCATTGTTCACAGGCATTTCATGTGTGACGCATTTTTGTGGTGTAATAAATTCATTCATTCATCCGAAACTGGTAGGTTGATCAACTTTGCACTCCTTCCTGATCTCATCCTCAAGCAAATCTTCCCGCTGAGGTACGTCATAGTGCGAGTTGTTTGATCACATAAGCAAAGCGCGGTTTTTCAGCGGAGGCGGCTCACCTCGTCCACGCGAGATCGTGTTCTCCACTCACCTCGACAGTACTCGCCGCATCCGACTGGGTCTTCAGAACGCTCTCGGTGCTAGGCGCCTCGGTCAGCTCCGACTCCTGATCCATCTCCTGCTCCACTTCCACAGTAGTCACCGGCTCGGAAGCGGTCTCATTCGAGAGCGGAGGGGAGAGCGCGCTATGCGGCGAGATGGCAGCAGGCGAGACGGGCACGGTAGGACTGAAAGGGGAACATGAAACTGATCTCATTCACTATTACAACTAACCATACACCACACACCATACTATCCTTCAAATCGGACTATGGAATCGTGACCTACCGTTGACGTACTCACGACTTTTCGTATCGAACGAAGCAGCAAATTCAAATGAGACGCACCTGTCGCGTGGTGTTTGGTGGTGGATCCAACCGATGCACGTGTCGCCCTTGCCGATAAGAATGTCGCGCAGACCGAGCGAGAAGCAGTTCTACAATCGATCAATACATTAATCGATTAATCGATCGATCGATCGATCGCTCACCGCCACTATCTGCCCGGTGGTGGCCGCGTCGCTCAGTCGAACCACCAGAAACTCGTCCGGCATCGCTGGCAACAGAGTGGTAGTAACATTAGTGGAAATAACAACTATGTAACTGCCACTGGCAGATGCGCGACAATGCGTTGGCAAATACAGAAAAGTATGGAACAAACGAAAACAATACACAACAAGGTTTATCACAACCGAATCTACACCTATGTCTTGAAAAACACCCTACGCCAACACCAAGGGGTGACGTATTTATATGGATCTCCTGCAGAGACTATATGATGATCGCGAGAGTGTACATGATCATAACAATGAACGCAGAAACAAACGCCAAATACACACTCCTCGTTCGCGTGTTTCTGTTCGAGCAGCATTGACGCGTACTTATGTACGT
>CAWZYM010000123.1:17500-25000 GCA_963966185.1 Rhabditoides inermis | reverse complement strand
CGACTGCAATACTCCGCGACTCCGAAGGAAAGCCCGTCGTCAAGGATTCTGCAAAGGCGTCTCTCTTCGCGACCGCCTTTCAGTCAGTTTTCACTGTCGACGATGGATGTGCTCCGCCTTTTCCGTCCCAGCTTATTTCTTCTACCATGCCCCATTTTCGCTCCACATCTCATCTGTCACCTAATGGAAGGATGGTCAATCTCTTATTCTCTCACTCCGGACAGGATTCCGATGCTGTTTCTGAAGAGGGTTGCCGTAGCCGTTGCCGAACCACTCGCGATGATCTACAACACTAGCATCTGTACAGGCGTCGTTCCTTCCCTCTGGAAAACGTCCTATGTTACTGCTATCCCAAAAGAGAAGGGAGCAATAGACCCGCTCAAGTACCGCCCTATCTCCAGTACCTCGTTCGCATGTCGGGTTTTCGAGAAGATTTTGAAGGACCACCGCCGGAGCAGTTTGGATTTGTCTCGCGGAAGTCGACCGAACTGCAGATGATAGAATGCCTCAATCATTGGACGGACGCAGTCGACAAGCAGCTCACCTGTGACGTCATCTACTTCGACTTTGCCAAGGCCTTTGACAGAGTCTGCAACGCCAAGTTGCTTCTCAAGCTCTTTGCCTTGGAATTCAGCAAGACAACTGTGCAGTGGATCCGGAACTACATTACCTTCCGCACCTTCCAAGTACGCGTCAACGACCAGTTCTCTCCTCCCTGTGACATCACTTCCGGTGTTTCACAGGGATTAGTTTTCGGCCCAGTACTGTTCAACATCTACTCGGCTGATCTCATCCCGCTCATCCGACCACTCGCTACCTGCAAGATGTACGCCGACGATGTGAAGGTCTACATCACCTGCTCTCCTGACGGTGATCGGTCACCCTTACAGACCGCTATCAACATCGTCGACAACTGGGCATTTACATGGCAACTTTCCCTCGCTGGTCACAAGACCAAGGTACTTCACATTGGGCGTAAAAACCCCAAACAATACCTGGTGGCCGACGCCGCGATTGATTCTGTCGAGGAAATGGTCGACCTGGGATTTACCATCACCTCCATCCTGCACTTTGGCCGCCACTGCAATCGGATCTACGCCAACGCCTACAATCGCGCTTACTGCATCTTTCGCTCGGTGTTATCTACCGATCAGCAGTTCCTTTTCGACACTTACACAACCTATGTTCGGCCTCTTCTCGAGTACGGTACCGCGTTTTCATTCCTCATGATCAGGCATCCATCAAGCAGCTGGAGAGGGTACAAAACTACGTCACCCGTCTCGTTCTTGGTAGGTGTAATAGCGTCAGCCATGGAGCTGACCATCGCAATGCGATTCTGGGCCTGCACTTACTTCAACAACGGCGCCACATCAAGGACCTCGTGATGTTCTACAAGATCCTGGCCGGATTCGTCGCCATTGACCGGGAAGGGTTGTTTGACCTACGCCCGTCCCGAGGTTCACGCGGTCATGAAATACGGGTGGTCCGACCTCGACTCCGAGTCAGCGTCCGGGAACATGTATTTAATGTTCGTGTCACTAACTTTTCTCACTTGCTTCCTAGTAGCTGTCTAAACACAATGGCCCCGTCTGCTGCGCTTTCCCCTGCTGATTTCCAACTGTGGCTCCCCATTTGAGAATCGTTTTTTTTTGTTTTTTTTCCTATCTTGTCATGTTTGTACTTTTTTCATTGTTTCGCACGAGTTGTTAAGTAACCCGTACAAATTAATTATTATCTAACCGTATTCCACCCATTAGAAGGGAGTGGAACGAAAAGCACTAAAAATAACCGTTTTTTTCCATTACTTATCGTCCTGATACGGTTAAATTTCGAGTTTTAGTCAGCATAGGTTAGATATTTTTATGGAGGGGGGGGGGTGAAAAGAGAGAGAGAGAGAGAGAGAGAGAGAGAGAGAGAGAGAGAGAGAGACGAGGGAGCTGGCGGCCGCCGGGGGGCGGGGTCGTCGTTTTGCGGCGACAACGTGTACAGAGGGTGGGTGGAGAGGGACGAGCAGGATAGAGAACATGAACCAAATGCGCGGCAACTCCAATAACCATACTTACCCAGAAATGCGGGATGCTACTGACTTCTAGTTTACAGCCGCGATTGTGCTATGACCAATGACATAGAGAGTATCCAGGGACGTATCCACAATCGCTGATCGTAACATCACCGAGCATTTTATGATTCGCTGTGAAGGAATTCTTCTTCCATATAGGGTATCTCCCGTTTTCACGGTACGGCAATTATCTGTGATCGGTCAGACAAACGAGAAATGACGAGGAAATTCTGCGGAAACAGCCTCATTATAAGGAGCGTGTCGGACGAGCGTCCGTCGCTTTCTCCCCCACTCACTTGTTACCCACTCGCATCGCGCTCCCACTCCCTGCCTTCCCCGTTCCGCTGTCCCCCACTTATTCTCATTGCACGGCGAGACCAACGTGCTCGCTCTCCTCTCTGACAGAATAATTTGGCGCACCAGTCAGTCAATTGAGGAGAAATGAGCGGTAGTAGTTTCGCCCGGTATTGCGAAATCACGTTGGCCTTCCTACTCGATTTCTCTATACCCTCTCGATCAAGAGAACCGACCTCCTGCATTGGTTGAGCTCTAGTTCTTGTGGTGGAGCGCCAACCACGGGGCTTTAGCAACACTGTGGGATAAGCGGAATAAGCGATCGCGATCCAGAGAAGGGTAGAGATTGGGTTGTGGGTTGCGAGTCGTGCCAATATGTTTCTTTCAGCGTCACTTCTTCTGGGCGAATCCTCTCTCAAGTTATCGCGTGCCTCACATCGCACCAAGCCCAAACCCAAATTCATCATCCCTGTTGCAAATAAAATAATGTACTAGAGATCTCGTGTTTCTTGTTGTTTGTAGTATTTTTCACAGGGTTGGTCGGTCGGCGGGCCTAGGACCTAATTACTAGCAAATCTAATTACTAGCATCCCTTGCATCTGGACAGTCGAAACACGGCGTTTCAAGCATGATTACTCTCGCATATTCCCCAACATTAGATATTAGATTCCCCGTTTTCGCACGATCATGAATTGAGATTGATACCAAAAACTCCCGCTCGCCGTTTCGGAAAAGCCGTGATTAGCGAGCAGTTCTCTTTCTCTCTCTCTCTCTCTCTCTCTCTCTCTCTCTCTCTCTCTCTTGCCTCATACCTCGGCAACGAAAAGTCCACACAGTTAGAATTCCCTCAGCGAGTACTTGACGTCGCTCTTCACCAACCCGATCTCGATGGCACCACAACACACGCCGCACTCACATGGATAGAGAGGGGATGGGGGCGAGAGACAGCGGGCAGGGTGACGCACGAGCTGCCCGATGGCTGTATCGGCTCTCTTTCCCCCCCTCTCTCTCTTTCTCTCTCTTTCCTCATACCTCGGCAACGAATAGTCCACACAGTTAGAATTCCCTCAGCGAGTACTTGACGTCGCTCTTCACCAACCCGATCTCGATGGCACCACAACACACGCCGCACTCACATGGATAGAGAGGGGATGGGGGCGAGAGACAGCGGGCAGGGTGACGCACGAGCTGCCCGATGGCTGTAGCGGCTCTCTCTCTCTCTCTCTCTCTCTCTCTCTCTTTCCTCATACCTCGGCAACGAATAGTCCACACAGTTAGAATTCCCTCAGCCCGTACTTGACGTCGCTCTTCACCAACCCGATCTCGGTGGCACCACAACACACGCCGCACTCACATGAATAGAGAGGGGATGGAGGCGAGAGACAGCGGGCAGGGTGACGCACGAGCTGCCCGATGGCTGTAGCGGCTCTCTCTCTCTCTCTCTCTCTCTCTCTCTCTCTCTTTCCTCATACCTCGGCAACGAATAGTTCACACAGTTAGAATTCCCTCAGCGAGTACTTGACGTCTCTCTTCACCAACCCGATCTCGATGGCACCACAACACACGCCGCACTCACATGGATAGAGAGGGGATGGGGGCGAGAGACAGCGGGCAGGGTGACGCACGAGCTGCCCGATGGCTGTAGCGGCTCTCTCTCTCTCTCTCTCTCTCTCTCTCTCTCTCTCTCTCTCTCTTTCCTCATACCTCGGCAACGAATAGTTCACACAGTTAGAATTCCCTCAGCGAGTACTTGACGTCGCTCTTCACCAACCCGATCTCGATGGCACCACAACACACGCCGCACTCACATGGATAGAGAGGGGATGGGGGCGAGAGACAGCGGGCAGGGTGACGCACGAGCTGCCCGATGACTGTAGCGGCTCTCTCTCTCTCTCTCTCTCTCTCTCTCTCTCTCTCTCTTTCCTCATACCTCGGTAACGAATAGTCCACACAGTTAGAATTCCCTCAGCGAGTACTTGACGTCGCTCTTCACCAACCCGATCTCGATGGCACCACAACACACGCCGCACTCACATGGATAGAGAGGGGATGGGGGCGAGAGACAGCGGGCAGGGTGACGCACGAGCTGCCCGATGGCTGTAGCGGCTCTCTCTCTCTCTCTCTCTTTCCTCATACCTCGGCAACGAATAGTCCACACAGTTAGAATTCCCTCAGCCCGTACTTGACGTCGCTCTTCACCAACCCGATCTCGGTGGCACCACAACACACGCCGCACTCACATGAATAGAGAGGGGATGGAGGCGAGAGACAGCGGGCAGGGTGACGCACGAGCTGCCCGATGGCTGTAGCGGCTCTCTCTCTCTCTCTCTCTCTCTCTTTCCTCATACCTCGGCAACGAATAGTCCACACAGTTAGAATTCCCTCAGCGAGTACTTGACGTCGCTCTTCACCAACCCGATCTCGATGGCACCACAACACACGCCGCACTCACATGGATAGAGAGGGGATGGGGGCGAGAGACAGCGGGCAGGGTGACGCACGAGCTGCCCGATGGCTGTAGCGGCTCTCTCTCTCTCTCTCTCTCTCTCTCTCTCTCTCTCTCTCTTTCCTCATACCTCGGCAACGAATAGTTCACACAGTTAGAATTCCCTCAGCGAGTACTTGACGTCGCTCTTCACCAACCCGATCTCGATGGCACCACAACACACGCCGCACTCACATGGATAGAGAGGGGATGGGGGCGAGAGACAGCGGGCAGGGTGACGCACGAGCTGCCCGATGACTGTAGCGGCTCTCTCTCTCTCTCTCTCTCTCTCTCTCTCTCTCTTTCTCTCTCTCTCTTTCCTCATACCTCGGCAACGAATAGTCCACACAGTTAGAATTCCCTCAGCGAGTACTTGACGTCGCTCTTCACCAACCCGATCTCGGTGGCACCACACCACACGCCGCACTCACATGGATAGAGAGGGGATGGGGGCGAGAGACAGCGGGCAGGGTGACGCACGAGCTGCCCGCTGGCTGTAGCGGCTCTCTCTCTCTCTCCCCTCTCTCTCTCTCTCTCTCTCTTTCTCTCTCTCTTTCCTCATACCTCGGCAACGAATAGTCCACACAGTTAGAATTCCCTCAGCGAGTACTTGACGTCGCTCTTCACCAACCCGATCTCGGTGGCACCACACCACACGCCGCACTCACATGGATAGAGAGGGGATGGGGGCAAGAGACAGCGGGCAGGGTGACGCACGAGCTGCCCGATGACTGTAGCGGCTCTCTCTCTCTATCTCTCTCTCTCTCTTTCCTCATACCTCGGCAACGAATAGTCCACACAGTTAGAATTCCCTCAGCGAGTACTTGACGTCGCTCTTCACCAACCCGATCTCGATGGCACCACAACACACGCCGCACTCACATGGATAGAGAGGGGATGGGGGCGAGAGACAGCGGGCAGGGTGACGCACGAGCTGCCCGATGGCTGTAGCGGCTCTCTCTCTCTCTCTCTCTCTCTCTCTCTCTCTCTTTCCTCATACCTCGGCAACGAATAGTCCACACAGTTAGAATTCCCTCAGCGAGTACTTGACGTCGCTCTTCACCAACCCGATCTCGATGGCACCACAACACACACCGCACTCACATGGATAGAGAGGGGATGGGGGCGAGAGACAGCGGGCAGGGTGACGCACGAGCTGCCCGATGACTGTAGCGGCTCTCTCTCTCTCTCTCTCTCTCTCTCTCTCTCTCTTTCCTCATACCTCGGCAACGAATAGTCCACACAGTTAGAATTCCCTCAGCGAGTACTTGACGTCGCTCTTCACCAACCCGATCTCGGTGGCACCACACCACACGCCGCACTCACATGGATAGAGAGGGGATGGGGGCGAGAGACAGCGGGCAGGGTGACGCACGAGCTGCCCGATGGCTGTAGCGGCTCTCTCTCTCTCTCTCTCTCTCTCTCTCTCTCTCTTTCCTCATACCTCGGCAACGAATAGTCCACACAGTAATTCCCTCAGCGAGTACTTGACGTCGCTCTTCACCAACCCGATCTCGATGGCACCACAACACACGCCGCACTCACATGGATAGAGAGGGGATGGGGGCGAGAGACAGCGGGCAGGGTGACGCACGAGCTGCCCGATGACTGTAGCGGCTCTCTCTCTCTCTCTCTCTCTCTCTCTCTCTCTCTTTCTCTCTCTCTTTCCTCATACCTCGGCAACGAATAGTCCACACAGTTAGAATTCCCTCAGCGAGTACTTGACGTCGCTCCTCACCAACCCGATCTCGGTGGCACCACACCACACGCCGCACTCACATGGATAGAGAGGGGATGGGGGCGAGAGACAGCGGGCAGGGTGACGCACGAGCTGCCCGATGGCTGTAGCGGCTCTCTCTCTCTCTCTCTCTCTCTCTCTCTCTCTCTCTTTCCTCATACCTCGGCAACGAATAGTCCACACAGTTAGAATTCCCTCAGCGAGTACTTGACGTCGCTCTTCACCAACCCGATCTCGATGGCACCACAACACACGCCGCACTCACATGGATAGAGAGGGGATGGGGGCGAGAGACAGCGGGCAGGGTGACGCACGAGCTGCCCGATGGCTGTAGCGGCTCTCTCTCTCTCTCTCTCTCTCTCTCTCTCTCTCTCTCTCTTTCCTCATACCTCGGCAACGAATAGTCCACACAGTTAGAATTCCCTCAGCGAGTACTTGACGTCGCTCTTCACCAACCCGATCTCGATGGCACCACAACACACGCCGCACTCACATGGATAGAGCGGGGATGGGGGCGAGAGACAGCGGGCAGGGTGACGCACGAGCTGCCCGATGACTGTAGCGGCTCTCTCTCTCTCTCTCTCTCTCTCTCTCTCTCTCTCTTTCCTCATACCTCGGCAACGAATAGTCCACACAGTTAGAATTCCCTCAGCGAGTACTTGACGTCGCTCTTCACCAACCCGATCTCGATGGCACCACAACACACGCCGCACTCACATGGATAGAGAGGGGATGGGGGCGAGAGACAGCGGGCAGGGTGACGCACGAGCTGCCCGATGGCTGTAGCGGCTCTCTCTCTCTCTCTCTCTCTCTCTCTCTCTCTCTCTCTTTCCTCATACCTCGGCAACGAATAGTCCACACAGTTAGAATTCCCTCAGCGAGTACTTGACGTCGCTCTTCACCAACCCGATCTCGATGGCACCA
>CAWZYM010000123.1:0-7500 GCA_963966185.1 Rhabditoides inermis | reverse complement strand
TCTCTCCCCCTCTCTCTCTCTCTCTTTCTCTTTCTCTCTCTCTTTCCTCATACCTCGGCAACGAATAGTCCACACAGTTAGAATTCCCTCAGCGAGTACTTGACGTCGCTCTTCACCAACCCGATCTCGGTGGCACCACACCACACGCCGCACTCACATGGATAGAGAGGGGATGGGGGCGAGAGACAGCGGGCAGGGTGACGCACGAGCTGCCCGATGGCTGTAGCGGCTCTCTCTCTCTCTCTCTCCCCTCTCTCTCTCTCTCTCTCTCTCTCTCTCTCTCTCTCTTTCTCTCTCTCTTTCCTCATACCTCGGCAACGAATAGTCCACACAGTTAGAATTCCCTCAGCGAGTACTTGACGTCGCTCTTCACCAACCCGATCTCGGTGGCACCACACCACACGCCGCACTCACATGGATAGAGAGGGGATGGGGGCGAGAGACAGCGGGCAGGGTGACGCACGAGCTGCCCGATGACTGTAGCGGCTCTCTCTCTCTCTCTCTCTCTCTCTCTCTCTCTCTCTCTCTCTCTCTCTTTCCTCATACCTCGGCAACGAATAGTCCACACAGTTAGAATTCCCTCAGCGAGTACTTGACGTCGCTCTTCACCAACCCGATCTCGATGGCACCACAACACACGCCGCACTCACATGGATAGAGAGGGGATGGGGGCGAGAGACAGCGGGCAGGGTGACGCACGAGCTGCCCGATGACTGTAGCGGCTCTCTCTCTCTCTCTCTCTCTCTCTCTCTTTCCTCATACCTCGGCAACGAATAGTCCACACAGTTAGAATTCCCTCAGCGAGTACTTGACGTCGCTCTTCACCAACCCGATCTCGGTGGCACCACACCACACGCCGCACTCACATGGATAGAGAGGGGATGGGGGCGAGAGACAGCGGGCAGGGTGACGCACGAGCTGCCCGATGGCTGTAGCGGCTCTCTCTCTCTCTCCCCCCCTCTCTCTCTCTCTCTCTCTTTCTCTTTCTCTCTCTCTTTCCTCATACCTCGGCAACGAATAGTCCACACAGTTAGAATTCCCTCAGCGAGTACTTGACGTCGCTCTTCACCAACCCGATCTCGGTGGCACCACACCACACGCCGCACTCACATGGATAGAGAGGGGATGGGGGCGAGAGACAGCGGGCAGGGTGACGCACGAGCTGCCCGATGGCTGTAGCGGCTCTCTCTCTCTCTCTCTCTTTCCTCATACCTCGGCAACGAATAGTCCACACAGTTAGAATTCCCTCAGCGAGTACTTGACGTCGCTCTTCACCAACCCGATCTCGATGGCACCACAACACACGCCGCACTCACATGGATAGAGAGGGGATGGGGGCGAGAGACAGCGGGCAGGGTGACGCACGAGCTGCCCGATGGCTGTAGCGGCTCTCTCTCTCTCTCTCTCTCTCTCTCTCTCTCTCTCTCTCTTTCCTCATACCTCGGCAACGAATAGTCCACACAGTTAGAATTCCCTCAGCGAGTACTTGACGTCGCTCTTCACCAACCCGATCTCGATGGCACCACAACACACGCCGCACTCACATGGATAGAGCGGGGATGGGGGCGAGAGACAGCGGGCAGGGTGACGCACGAGCTGCCCGATGACTGTAGCGGCTCTCTCTCTCTCTCTCTCTCTCTCTCTCTTTCCTCATACCTCGGCAACGAATAGTCCACACAGTTAGAATTCCCTCAGCGAGTACTTGACGTCGCTCTTCACCAACCCGATCTCGGTGGCACCACACCACACGCCGCACTCACATGGATAGAGAGGGGATGGGGGCGAGAGACAGCGGGCAGGGTGACGCACGAGCTGCCCGATGGCTGTAGCGGCTCTCTCTCTCTCTCTCTCTCCCTCTCTCTCTCTCTCTCTCTCTCTCTTTCTCTCTCTCTTTCCTCATACCTCGGCAACGAATAGTCCACACAGTTAGAATTCCCTCAGCGAGTACTTGACGTCGCTCTTCACCAACCCGATCTCGGTGGCACCACACCACACGCCGCACTCACATGGATAGAGAGGGGATGGGGGCGAGAGACAGCGGGCAGGGTGACGCACGAGCTGCCCGATGACTGTAGCGGCTCTCTCTCTCTCTCTCTCTCTCTCTCTCTCTCTCTCTCTTTCCTCATACCTCGGCAACGAATAGTCCACACAGTTAGAATTCCCTCAGCGAGTACTTGACGTCGCTCTTCACCAACCCGATCTCGATGGCACCACAACACACGCCGCACTCACATGGATAGAGAGGGGATGGGGGCGAGAGACAGCGGGCAGGGTGACGCACGAGCTGCCCGATGACTGTAGCGGCTCTCTCTCTCTCTCTCTCTCTCTCTCTCTCTCTCTTTCCTCATACCTCGGCAACGAATAGTCCACACAGTTAGAATTCCCTCAGCGAGTACTTGACGTCGCTCTTCACCAACCCGATCTCGGTGGCACCACACCACACGCCGCACTCACATGGATAGAGAGGGGATGGGGGCGAGAGACAGCGGGCAGGGTGACGCACGAGCTGCCCGATGGCTGTAGCGGCTCTCTCTCTCTCTCCCCCTCTCTCTCTCTCTCTCTCTCTCTCTCTCTTTCTCTCTCTCTTTCCTCAAACCTCGGCAACGAATAGTCCACACAGTTAGAATTCCCTCAGCGAGTACTTGACGTCGCTCTTCAGTAGAGGTCAGACTCAACTTTTGCTGGCAAAAGACCCTCAGAAAGATCTCAGAACGGCCGCGCGTCCTCAGAAAGATCCCCAAAAAGATCCTCAGAAAGATCTCAGAACGCGCCCCACCCTCAGAAAGATCCTCAGAAAGTGTCTTTTTGTATCATAAAGCGGCTTTTTGATACATAATCGAGTCTGACCGCGCCTTTCACCAACCCGATCTCGGTGGCACCACACCCCACGCCGCACTCACATGGATAGAGAGGGGATGGGGGCGAGAGACAGCGGGCAGGGTGACGCACGAGCTGCCCGATGACTGTAGCGGCTCTCTCTCTCTCTCTCTCTCTCTCTCTCTCTTTCCTCCTACCTCGGCAACGAATAGTCCACACAGTTAGAATTCCCTCAGCGAGTACTTGACGTCGCTCTTCACCAACCCGATCTCGGTGGCACCACACCACACGCCGCACTCACATGGATAGAGAGGGGATGGGGGCGAGAGACAGCGGGCAGGGTGACGCACGAGCTGCCCGATGACTGTAGCGGCTCTCTCTCTCTCTCTCTCTCTCTCTCTCTCTCTCTCTCTCTCTCTCTCCTCATACCTCGGCAACGAATAGTCCACACAGTTAGAATTCCCTCAGCGAGTACTTGACGTCGCTCTTCACCAACCCGATCTCGATGGCACCACAACACGCGCCGCACTCACATGGATAGAGAGGGGATGGGGGCGAGAGACAGCGGGCAGGGTGACGCACGAGCTGCCCGATGACTGTAGCGGCTCTCTCTCTCTCTCTCTCTCTCTCTCTCTCTCTCTCTCTCTTTCCTCATACCTCGGCAACGAATAGTCCACACAGTTAGAATTCCCTCAGCGAGTACTTGACGTCGCTCTTCACCAACCCGATCTCGGTGGCACCACACCACACGCCGCACTCACATGGATAGAGAGGGGATGGGGCGAGAGACAGCGGGCAGGGTGACGCACGAGCTGCCCGATGGCTGTAGCGGCTCTCTCTCTCTCTCCCCCTCTCTCTCTCTCTTTCTCTCTCTCTTTCCTCAAACCTCGGCAACGATTAGTCCACACAGTTAGAATTCCCTCAGCGAGTACTTGACGTCGCTCTTCACCAACCCGATCTCGGTGGCACCACACCACATGCCGCACTCACATGGATAGAGAGGGGATGGAGGCGAGAGACAACGGGCAGGGTGACGCACGAGCTGCCCGATGGCTGTATCGGCTCTCTCTCCCCCTCTCTCTCTCTCTCTCTCTCTCTCTCTCTCTCTCTCTTTCCTCATACCTCGGCAACGAATAGTCCACACAGTTAGAATTCCCTCAGCGAGTACTTGACGTCGCTCTTCACCAACCCGATCTCGATGGCACCACAACACACGCCGCACTCACATGGATAGAGAGGGGATGGGGGCGAGAGACAGCGGGCAGGGTGACGCACGAGCTGCCCGATGGCTGTAGCGGCTCTCTCTCTCTCTCTCTCTCTCTCTCTCTCTCTCTTTCCTCATACCTCGGCAACGAATAGTCCACACAGTTAGAATTCCCTCAGCGAGTACTTGACGTCGCTCTTCACCAACCCGATCTCGGTGGCACCACACCACACGCCGCACTCACATGGATAGAGAGGGGATGGGGGCGAGAGACAGCGGGCAGGGTGACGCACGAGCTGCCCGATGGCTGTAGCGGCTCTCTCTCTCTCTCCCCCTCTCTCTCTCTCTCTCTCTTTCTCTCTCTCTTTCCTCATACCTCGGCAACGAATAGTCCACACAGTTAGAATTCCCTCAGCGAGTACTTGACGTCGCTCTTCACCAACCCGATCTCGGTGGCACCACACCACACGCCGCACTCACATGGATAGAGAGGGGATGGGGGCGAGAGACAGCGGGCAGGGTGACGCACGAGCTGCCCGATGACTGTAGCGGCTCTCTCTCTCTCTCTCTCTCTCTCTCTCTCTCTCTTTCCTCATACCTCGGCAACGAATAGTCCACACAGTTAGAATTCCCTCAGCGAGTACTTGACGTCGCTCTTCACCAACCCGATCTCGGTGGCACCACACCACACGCCGCACTCACATGGATAGAGAGGGGATGGGGGCGAGAGACAGCGGGCAGGGTGACGCACGAGCTGCCGATGGCTGTATCGGCTCTCTCTCCCCCCCCCCTCTCTCTCTCTCTCTCTCTCTCTCTCTCTCTCTCTCTCTCTCTCTGGATACTGGCGAGCCCCTCCGCGAAGCAGAACGAGCGTAAAGAGAAGGAGCGCCAAGCACTGGAGAAGAAAAAGGAGCGCCTGGAAAAGCAGTTGAAGACTATCAACGACAAGAAGAAAACTCTTCTTCCAGGTAACCATGATCGAGATTCGACTCCCTCATCGACTGCATCCTGAATTTTCTCCATGCCCCTCTCATGATTCTTTGATATTCTTTGATATGTCTCTGTCTCTCTCAGCCCTCTCTTACATTGTCAATATATGATTCCTCTTCATAACTTGAGAGTCCCCGATATAATTTTATTAATTTCATGTGCCATTTAAACCGTGCAATATTGTGAATGGAATGAGCCGGTATTCTGTTGATTTCCGGTATTTGTTGTTCTGTTGATAGCCCGGTATGTTTGTATGTTTGTTGGTTGGTTTCTCAAATAAATAGTTTATTCACATTTTTATTGTATTCAACAATGTATGATAAAACACGGGGCGTTGCGGAAGAGGTGGTGAAGAAAAAGTGGGCGGAGCATCAGGCGGAGTCAGGGGGCGGAGCCAGCATGGAAGTGCGGCAAATCTGAATGTTGCATGTTAGTAACATCAATATCCTGTTCCTAACATGCACGCATGTGAAGTGAGATGATACAAGTTAGGTCGGTCCATATCGCAATCTGTGTTTTACATGTTACTATCAGAAAATGTGTGCATGTTACTAACATGGTTCTCTCAGAGCTTTCCTCCCTGTCCCTGTCCCTGTCCCTGTCCCTGTCCCTGTCCCTGTCCCTGTCCCTGTCCCTGTCCCTGTCCCTGTCCCTGTCCCTGTCCCTGTCCCTGTCCCTGTCCCTGTCCCTGTCCCTGTCCCTGTCCCTGTCCCTGTCCCTGTCCCTGTCCCTGTCCTGTCCCTGTCCCTGTCCCTGTCCCTGTCCCTGTCCCTGTCCCTGTCCCTGTCCCTGTCCCTGTCCCTGTCCCTGTCCCTGTCCCTGTCCCTGTCCCTGTCCCTGTCCCTGTCCCTGTCCCTGTCCCTGTCCCTGTCCCTGTCCCTGTCCCTGTCCCTGTCCCTGTCCCTGTCCCTGTCCCTGTCCCTGTCCCTGTCCCTGTCCCTGTCCCTGTCCCTGTCCCTGTCCCTGTCCCTGTCCCTGTCCCTGTCCCTGTCCCTGTCCCTGTCCCTGTCCCTGTCCCTGTCCCTGTCCCTGTCCCTGTCCCTGTCCCTGTCCCTGTCCCTGTCCCTGTCCCTGTCCCTGTCCCTGTCCCTGTCCCTGTCCCTGTCCTGTCCCTCCTGTCCCTGTCCCTGTCCCTGTCCCTGTCCCTGTCCCTGTCCCTGTCCCTGTCCCTGTCCCTGTCCCTGTCCCTGTCCCTGTCCCTGTCCCTGTCCCTGTCCCTGTCCCTGTCCCTGTCCCTGTCCCTGTCCCTGTCCCTGTCCCTGTCCCTGTCCCTGTCCCTGTCCCTGTCCCTGTCCCTGTCCCTGTCCCTGTCCCTGTCCCTGTCCCTGTCCCTGTCCCTGTCCCTGTCCCTGTCCCTGTCCCTGTCCCTGTCCCTGTCCCTGTCCTTCCCCCTCTCCCTCCCTCCTCTCTCTCTCTCTTTCTCTCTCTCTCTCTCTCTCTCTCTCTCTCTCTCTTTCCCTCCATTTTTATAAGTGAAACTGTACCGTACCTTCCAAACTGCGCAATAACCTACGCCACTTTATATTATTTCGAGCCATCGTATTTTGCAAGCGTCGTGTACATGTTTGACATTGCGAAATCACTTCTAAAATATTTTTTATTTCACGTTTTTAGGCGTACCATCTTCCTAAGTCTCACGGAAGTACTATAGCACACTACTGCGTAACTTTCCTATTCTCACGACTACTATCCTTTCCACTCAAACACAGCGACCATCGATCGCGAATAGAAACTATAATGACGTCTGCCAATCGAGCCTTCTTCGCGAATCTTCGATACCTACATCAGACATTCCATTTCCTATAACACCACTATATCACTCGGTCAAACACCAGAAGAAGGCGAATCAATATAGCATGCTTATATAATAATATGCGGCTCACCTATGAAAACCTAATTTTCTGTCCACTGGCACACTGTCTATAACGCACAGTGCTAACAAATCTTTACAAATATATTTATTCTATTTTTATGAATGATAAGACTCAAACAAAATGTACTCTTCTATGTGAACAAAACTAAATCTGAGTGAATCACTCGAAAATCAATACACAACGCTAACTGTGAAACTACATCGAAACACAATCGAGGGTAATACTAACAAAAACAACGGGACAAAGCCAAAAGAAACGGGTACGGAAACACAACCAAGGGAGAGGAGAGGCAGAGGGGGGGGAGAGGGAGGGAAGGAGAGGTAGGGAGGCAGAGGGAGGGAGGAAGAAGGAGGGAGGGCGAGGGAAAGAGGGAGAAGGAGGGATGGAGAGGAAAGGAAAGGGAAGGAAGGAGAGGGGGTGAGGGAGGGAGAGAGAAGAGGAGAGAGGGAGAGAGACAAAAACAGAGACACAGAAAGAGCCAGAGAGATGTGATAGAAGGATGGAGCGAAGGAGAGAGCGAAGGAGAACGAGTGATAGTGAGAGAGAGGGAGAGAGGGAGAGAGGAAGAGAGGAAGAGAGGGAGAGACGGAGAGAGGGAGAGAGGAAGAAAGGAAG